>BLSH010485638.1:1583428-1598246 GCA_018402905.1 Glandirana rugosa | reverse complement strand
TATCACACCGCGATTTAATTGTGTTGTACTATCTTTTATATGGTATGAATTACACGTATTTTGAGATTGTATTTATTAACTATTTTTAGATTTAAATATTCCACGTTATTTACACTTTATTTTCGTTTAAATGTAAAGTATTTTTTATGTGGTTATATTATTTTACTAACACAACTTTTTTGTTATAAGTTTTGGATATTTGTTTATTATTTCTTTTCTTCGCCAGCACCCTGAAATTTACTCCGAACGGTACCTTAGTGTAGTTCAGCATATTCTTAGTTAAATATTTTATATTTATCATGCAATATGATTAAATTTTATAAATTGATTCTTATACGACTTGATGTGATTCCATGGCAAGCCTCATTTAAAGTCCCACGACCGCTTCTTTTCTTTATTATTTGTTTATAGGTTTTGAATATTGTTTTTTCAACACAATCATTTTATTATATTGGTGTATTTTTTATGAAATGTAAATTTGCTTTTATTTCACATTTATTGCACCTTATAAATTTAGATTTTTATCAATTATTTATGTTAGAGTTTTATGCACATTAAGTATGGTATATTTTCTATCATGTTGTGTTAATTTAGCGCCACACTATTTGATTTATTTATGCACTGCACTTTTTACCAAAGACATGTAGCAGAGTTCATTTAAAGGAGTTGTAAAAGCAGAAGGTTTTTGATCGTAATACATTAAGATAAACAGCCTTCTGTGTGCAGCAGCCCCCCTCAGCGCCCCTAATACTTACCGGAGCCACATTTCTATCCAGTGATGTCCACGAGTGTCTCGACTGTCCGAGACTCTCACTCCTGATTGGCAGAGACACAGCAGCTGCGCCATTGGCTCTCGCTGCTGTCAATGAAAGTCAACCAATAAGGAGAGAGAGGGTGTGGGGCGGTTGTAGGTCCATTTCTGAATGGACACACAGAGCTGCAGCTCAGCTTGGATGCCCCCATAGCAAGTTGCTTGCTGTGGGGGCACTCAACAGGAAGGAGGGGCCAGGAGCACTCGAAAAGAGGAGGATCTGGGCTGCTCTGTGCAAAACCATTTCATAGGGCAGATAATTATAACATATTTGTTATTTTTATGGAAAACAAGACTTTACAATCACTTTAAGCTTATATTTAGGAATAAAGTCATTTTTTATTTTTATTTGGATATGTTTTATAGCAGAAAGTAAAGAATATTGTATTTTTTGGTCTCTTTTCCTTTATATAATAAAATGTAAAAAAAAAAAAAAAAAACAGTGGTGATCATATACCACCAAAAAAAAGTTCTATAGCTCTATTTGTGTGAAAAAAAATAACATAAATTTTGTTTGTGTACAGCGTTGCATGACCGCGCAATCACCAGTTAAAGTAGCACAGTGCTGAATAGCAACAAACGGCATAGTCGCAAAGGGGGTAAATCTTCTGGAGCACTAGTGGTTAAAGAGGGTAAAACATGGAGAAATGTGTATGTTCTGCAGAGAGGTATAGTTTTCTTTTTTCTGATATATATGCTTTAAAGCTGAATTTTGGGAATGAGGAAAACTGCACCTCAAACTACAAAGGTTAAAGCGGAGTTCCACCCAAAAGTGGAACTTCCGCTTTAAGTCCTCCTCCCCAGCTCCAGATGCTGATACTGAGCTTTTGGGGAGAAGGGGGGGTGGGGACACCCTATTTTTAGGGGTACTTCCGCCCCGGTCGCCATAGGCGATCGGAAGTGGAAGGACTCCTTCCCCCTCCCTCCCGAAGTCTTCTGGGACACAGGACAGGTCCTAGAAGACTTCGGGACCAATCACAAAGCGCAGCGCCGCTCGCGCATGCGCAGTGTGCGCCCGGCCGTGAAGCCGCGGCCGGGTGCCCACAGTAGCAATGCCGGCGCCGCGGAGGGGAGGGGGAGAGGAGCGGGGCTCCGTGCGGCTCCATCACTGGACCGGGAGACAGGTGAGTGACGGTTTATTAAAAGTCAGCAGCTACACTTTTTGTAGCTGCTGACTTTTAATAAACCTAAGGAAAGGGTGGAACTCCACTTTAAATGCTCATTTAAATAAATTATTGGTGGGGATTGGCGCTGCTCTGTATATTGAATATCAGATGTTCTAATAGGTGCTGAGAAGGGTCTAATTGGTGGAGATAGGCGCTACTCTGTATAATAGCTGTCAGATGTTCTAATAAATGCTATATCATAGAAACCTCCTAAGACGTAATAGCTATGAAAGGTATAAAAAGAGGAAACTGTTTATAATTACCAGGTGTTCTAATAGGTGTTTTTCTCAAAGGATTAACAGAGTACTTGATGTAAAAAAATAAATAATGTAAATATAAAAAATGGAGATAGCCAAGATATACTCTCCTTCAACCCCAAAGATAAGTGGCTTGAGTCTTATATCCTTAATAAATATTGAGAACGTTACATTTGGAAAATATGTATATATATAATCAATGTGAAAAAAAAAATTAAAATAAAAAAATAAAAAAATTAAACTATAAAAAATTCATAAATCAGAAGAATAAATTCAATAAATAAGTGTGTAAACACTTCTAACCAATCAGATACAAATTATTGCAAACGAACATATTCTATACATATACTGTAATCAACGAAAAATAAAGGTTTCAGTGCTGTGCAAAAATGAATTTATATCTTACATCCGGCTAAACAAAAAATCATGAAAAGATCATATAAAGGTGTAAAGTGCTATGTGATCATCCGCGAGCCATAAACTCAAACAGTCTTTGTGCAGTTTCTATTTAGGTATCATTCAATGGGTTTTCTAGTAATCTGCTGCCAAATCCTGCTGAAAGAAATCCTCATGACTTATATCAGGATACTTATCAGGTGATTCAAATCCACTTCATTCGTGATCCACTCAGTGCTCATGAGCTCCCCAATGCCCAGAACACTCACCAGACCACGATCCCCCTAAGGGGTACAGGCAAAAGCGACCGTCTTGACTTGGAGTCAGAATCCTCACCGTCATAGGCATAAAAAGGAATAGGGAACGATCTTGTGTAGTATTATAAATAGGCTGTTTATTCGTAATATTAACCACTTCAGCCCCGGAAGGATTTCACACTTTAGGACCAGAGCCCTTTTTGAGATTCGGCGCTGCGTCGCTTTAACTGACAATTGCGCGGTCGTGCAACGTTGTACCCAAACAAAATTTGCATCCTTTTTTTCACACAAATAGAGCTTTCTTTTGGTGGTATTTGATCACTGCTGTGTCATTTCTGAGCACCGATATAAACAAAAGAAGAGCGACAATTTTGCAAAAAAACCCCAAATTTCTTACTTTTTGCTAAAATACAAATCCAAAAAAAAAAAATATAAAAAAACATTTTTCTTTGGCCGATTTATATTCTTCCTCATATCTGTGTTTAAAAAATTGCAATCGGCGTTTATTGATTGGTTTGCGAAAAAGTTGCCGCGTTTACGGATGATGAGAATTCATTTCTGGGGGGGTTTTATTTTTTACTAGTAATGGCGTTGATCTGCAATTTTTAGCGGTATTGCGATATTGCGGCGGACATATCGGACCATTTTGACACTTTTTTTGGGACCATTGGCATTTATACAGCGATCAGTGCTATAAAAATGCACTGATTACTGTGTAAATGCCATTGGCCGTGAAGGGGTTAACCTGCAGGGGGCGCTCTAAGGGTTAACTGTGCTCCCACTGTGTGTTCTAACTGTATTAGTGTTTGACTGGCAGAGGAGTGATCACAGCTTCCCTCTCACAGAACGGAGATCCGTGTTTACAGTTTCTTTTACTGCGGGGGGGATTGCGGGTAGCCGCGCACCCGCGCAATCTGGCAGCCGCCCTCATATGACGGCGATTTGCCTAGCAGAGCCATCTTGTCGCCGTCAACCTGGGTTGGCGGTCGGCAAGTGGTTAAATATCACACTCACATTTTAAAAGATGCATCCGAGCAAAGTTAAAACCCTCCGCTGCTGTGTTGTTTGCAATCCACGAGCGAGCGTTCTGCCAAGAGTGACGTCAGTGCATACGGTACTGCCCTACGCGTTTCGTCATCGGACATCTACTGGACCGCTCCTGCCTGGAGTCCGCAATAAGGTAAGTAATACACCTTAACCCTACATCCCTAGATGAAGGGAGCATGTAACCATAGCTCCCAACTGTCACTGATTTTGAGGGACTGTCCTTGGTTTGGTCCCTCTTTCCTCCTCATTTGTATATAAAATGCACTACTTATCCATCAAAAAGTATTTCCCAGTGCTAAACTTTCATCCAATTGCTAAACTGCTGCATTTGTAAATTTCAAAAGCCAATATAAAGGAATAGTAGTGGCAAAACAAAAAAAAAACACTTGTGGCTTTAACTAATCATTTTATTTGTGTAATTCTCCTTTAAGGGGGTGTGGCAGGGGGTGTGTCCTATGCCTTAATACGTATGCTAATAGGTGTCCCTCGTTCCCATCTCAAAAAGTTGGGCGGTGTGATGTAACCCTTGCAGTGCTGGGATGCCCCACTGCAAGGGTGCATTTTCTCTCATTCTCGTAGTTCAGCTATAAGCAAGGATGATAATGAAATCTCTTGATTTACATTTGACCACTAGAGGGTGCACTTACAAATATCTATATCTACTTCCCGACCAGTGCCGTAAATAGGCGGCGGTCGGTTTTGAGCGGCTCTACCGGGACATAGCCTGCAGCTGCAGGCTATATCCCGGTATCATTTTTTAGAGCGGGTGGTCGGCTATCCAGGGGTAATGACCGGTCCGGCTCGGGAGCCGCTCGGTCGTTACCCCAGGGGGTGAGAGGGGACACCCCCCCCTCCCGCCGCCTTTCGCCGCTCTTCTCCGGCCTCCCGTCCCACCGGGAGACCGGAGCGATCTTTTAGACCCCCCAGCCCTCCAAAAAGTGTACCTGTCACCATATATTACTATCACAAAGGATGTTTACATTCCTTGTGATAGCAATAAAAGTGATCAGATTTTTTTTTTTTAATGGAACAGTGTTAAAAATAAAAAAAGAAATAAAATTAAAAAAAAAATATTTAAAGCACCACCGTCCCCGCGAGCTCGCGCATCAAAGAAAACGCATACGTAAGTCGCGCCCACGCATGAAAACTGTGTTCAAACCACACATGTGAGGTATCGCCGCGATCGCCAGAGTGTGAGCAGTAACTCTAGCAAAAGACCTCCTCTGCACCTCTAACCTGGTAACCGATAACATTTTTTAAAGCGTCGCCTATGGAACTTTTTAAATAACGGACTTTGTCGCCATTCCGTGAGTGCGCGCAATTTTCAACCGTGTCATGTATGGTATCTATTTACTCGGCGTAACATCCTCTTTCACAATATACAAAAAAATTGGGCTAACTTTACTGTTGTCTTATTTTTTAACTCAAAAAAGTGAAATTTTTCCAAAAAAATCACGCTTGAAAGACCGCTGCGCAAATACCGTGTGACAAAAAGTATTGCAACGAGAGCCACTTTATTCTCTAGGGCGTTTGAAAATATAAATATATAATGTTTGGGGGTTCTAAGTAATTTTCTAGCAAAAAAAAAATGTTTTTAGCTTGTGACCACCAAATGTAAAAAAGTGGCCCGGTTGGTAAGTAGATATGGCATGTTATAAACATAATAAGTAAAAGTGCGAAAGAAGTAAAACTACTTTCAGCCAGCTGATGCAATAATAACTCCAAAGGTGTACTGGAAAGCCACACGTTTTCTGCTAAATGATTTCCTCAGTAAGGAACAAACATGTACAGACAGATGACTGCTGTGTACAGTAACAGGGAGGGGGTCTGTCGTTTCGCAGCTCCCATGTGGACCACAGCGGGGCCCTTTTCTAGAGGCTGTTCTCACAGCATGACGGACTAAGGTCCCTGTGCTGCATTGAGCTATTCCTTCAATGAGCAAACGGAGGAGCTGAAATAGCGGTGCCTCCAGAAGGTAGACAAGAAGGTGAAGTCTGAGATAACAGCCTCTGCAAGAACCGGAGAGCTGTGGGGAGTCCGCCATGTTACTACACAGAGGGGTCAGAGGGGGCTGCGATTTTTTTTTTTTTTTTAGCTCTGTTTTTTCTTTGCAAAAGCTTGTTCCATCTCCCGTGGGTATTAGACACCATAAGCTGTAGATGTAATCCAACAGAGACGAAGGCCGCAATTCAGACATTAGGCTCAGGTGTGAAATGATTCTTTATTTTCAGATTTGGCTACAGATATAATCTAGTAAAGCTACATTCACAAAGGTGATGGATGCATCTAAATCCTAATGTGACCCTAAAAAGATCTAATGGGATGGCAGTTGGTTTGCTATAGCACTGTAGATCATAAACATCAATGCCCATTTTTTGGGCCAAATATATGCCCAATTATGGGCAATGATTTTTGAGGGGGGAAAACCTCTCAAAGCAAATCACCATTGCTGAAGGGTTGCATGCTTGGTTGTTTCTTGTTATGTGGCTACCAGTGGGTATGCAGTCAGGACCTGGATCCCCTGCTGGTGGCACTGTGCTTCCCAGAGCGACAGGTTGTAGTTCCGGTGTCCACCAATGGGTGTCTCCCAGCAGTCAGCAGATTCTAGTAATCGGTCTCCACCTGATGCTGGCTACTGGGAAGGTATTTAGTCCTCTACACCAGTGGTTCTCTACCCTGTCCCCAAGTACCCCCAACAGGCCATGTTTTGGGAGTTTCTCTTAGATAGCATAGCTGTCCAAAATACCAAGCCATTGATTCTAATTTAAAGCACCTGTGCAAGATAAAGGAAAACCTGAAAACATGGCCTGTTGGGGGTACTTGAGGACAGGGTTGAGAACCGGTGCTCTACACTTTGCTTCAGGGTTTTGCTTTGCCAGCCAGAAACCACTTGCCAGGGCAAGGTGCAGGTACTCCTCTCTTCTGAGTCACCCCTTGTTTCTGCCCCGTACCTACCTCCAAATACTGCCCCTTGGTTCCTCTTACCAACCTCCCAGTACTGCCCCTTTTAGGGAATACAAGACCAAGTAAACAAAGTAATTTGCATGGAATTTGTTAATGATAACACAAAAAACAGTAAAATATATCCTATTCAGACAGCAACACAAGACCTCCAGTAACAATACACCCCCAGCTACAATAGAACCCCACTAACAACAATAGATCTCCCAGCGGCCAGCATCAATAAACTCTCCAGTAGCCAGCAGCACTAGACCTCTTCCTCAACAGTAGATCCTTCCCAACCCCTCCACAACAACAGATCCCCCACCAGCAGCAAGACCTCCCCAGCAACAATAGACCCCTGCCAGCAACAATAGATCTCAGCAGGAAGAACCAGTAACAAATAGAGAGTAGGACCGCACTCAGTTGCAGTGGAAAAAATCAATATATTTATTGTAAAATGGCAGTAAATCCATCAAAGCAGGCAAAAGCACGACCATAGACACATGGTTACCAGTAGACTCTCCAGTAGCCAGCAACACTAGACCCCTCCCTCAACAGTAGATCCTTCCCAGCAAAACAATTGACCTCCCAGCAACAATAAATCTCCCACCAGCAAAAATTGATCTCCCCAGCAACAATACATTACCCCGTACAATAATAGATCCCTATACCCCCAGTAACCAGGATCAATAAACCCTCCAGAACACCCCAGCACCCCTTGCCATGGTCACATATAAACGTAAAGCTGGAGGATGACAGATATCCCTACCAGTGTCCAGAATGTGGGAGCAGACATCAGTGCACTAATTCAGGAGTGTAGGCATATGCTCAAACCAACCTGGTGCTTGAAATATGAATGTAACTGTGTATGGCCTCAGCCAGAGCTGCTCCTGTGCGCATACCTCTTGTCATTACATGAATTCAATGTTGGAGGTGCCAGAACTGTGGTTCCTCCTCATTACAACTGAAAAAAGCCCTACTTCTTGCCATTTATCCTGCTCCTGATCTTGCTTCTGCCTGCATCCTGTACCCTGCACCCTGCTGTCTTATATCAGCTCTCCTTGTTCCTGACCCCAGTCCTGGTTCCCCCTTCTCCTTGTACCTCTGGTGTTAACCTGTTCCCCATTTTTGTATCTATTGTATATAGTTAGTTGGTTAGGCTTCCTATGACTAGGGTTGCTAGTTAGGCATTTTGGTTATATGGTTATGGTTCACTTGTATCTTCACGTTTGCTGTGCTTACTTTTTGCCTGTGTTTGGATGGATCTTGGTTTCACTGTAAATAAATCTTACTTATAGCATACACAGTCTGGTCTCGGTTTCCTAATTAGGGTTGCCTTTTTCTCAAAGAGAATAGTAATGCGGTGTGCATAGTGCCCCCTCACTCTCCTGTCAGGCCCTGTTCCGAATCACATTCCTATCTGACTATTGTGTCAGGGTTTCAGGCGGACTCAAACCCGGACACATGATTCAAAACCTGGACTCACCGGGTGAATACTGGACGGGTGGCAACCCTATTCCTAATAAAGATCTGGCCACCCCTGCTGCTGATTCCTGACACATGCCCAGGGTTCTGGGCTCCAGGATGGATACTAATATTCCCATTGCACACGTTCCTGGATTAGGCTTATAAAATATTGGGTGCTGCAGCAACAGACAGCTGGGCACTGGAGGCTTTAAAGTTCAATGTATATATTTGCAGGCACACCATGGATCTTCAAATAATGCCAAAAAGTTTTGTTCAAAGGGATCACATCACAGCGAAAGAGGGCAACATTTCCAGGCCACAAAGCACCCCATCGCCAGGCTTCACGTCACTTTGAATAAACCTTTTGGACATTATTTGAAGATCCATGGTGTGCTGGCAAATATGTACATTGGGCTATAGGATGGGGCAGGGCGTGGGAGGTGTGCTTTTTTTATGTTTTTCCAATTTTAACCACTTGCCAACTGCCCCATAGAAGATAAACTGCTACAAGGCGACAGCTGTGGTCAGGATCATGTACTGAATATACGGTCAGATCCATAAATATTGGGACATCGACACAGTTCTAATCTTTTTGGCTCTATACACCACCACAAGGGATTTGAAATGAAACAAACAAGATGTGCTTTAACTGCAGACTTTCAGCTTTAATTTAATTATTTACATCCAAATCAGGTGAACGGTGTAGGAATTACAACAGTTTGTATTTGTGCCTCCCACTTTTTAAGGGACCAAAAGTAATGGGACAGATTAACAATCATAAATCAAACTTTCACTTTTTAATACTTGGTTGCAAATCCTTTGCAGTCAATTACAGCCTGAAGTCTGGAATGCATAGACATCACCAGACGCTGGGTTTCATCCCTGGTGCCAGGCCTCTACTGCAACTGTCTTCAGTTCCTGCTTCTTTTTGGGGCATTTTCCCTTCAGTTTTGTCTTCAGCAAGTGAAATGCATGCTCTATCGGATTCAGGTCAGGTTATTGACTTGGCCATTGCATAACATTCCACTTCTTTCCCTTAAAAACGCTTTGGTTGCTTTCGCAGTATGCCTCGGGTGATTGTCCATCTGCACTGTGAAGCGCCGTCCAATGAGTTCTGAAGCATTTGGCTGAATATGAGCAGATAATATTGCCCGAAACACTTCAGAATTCATCCTGCTGCTTTTGTCAGCAGTCACATCATCAACAAATACAAGAGAACCAGTTCCATTGGCAGCCATACATGCCCACGCCATGACACTACCACCACCATGCTTCACTGATGAGGTGGTATACTTTGGATCATGAGCAGTTCCTTTACTTCTCCATACTCTTCTCTTCCCATCACTCTGGTACAAGTTGATCTTGGTCTCATCTGTCCATAGGATGATGTTCCAGAACTGTGAAGGCTTTTTTAGATGTTTGGCAAACTCTAATCTGGTCTTCCTGTTTTTGAGGCTCACCAATGGTTTACATCTTGTGGTGAACCCTCTGTATTCACTCTGGTGAAGTCTTCTCTTGATTGTTGACTTTGACTCACATACACCTACCTCCTGGAGAGTGTTTTTGATCTGGCCAACTGTTGTGAAGGGTGTTTTCTTCACCAGGAAAATAATTATTCGGTCATCCACAACAGTAGTTTTCTGTGGTCTTCCGGGTGCATCCTTTCTTTTTAAGGATGTTCCAAACAGTTGATTTGGCCACACCTAATGTTTTTGCTATCTCTCTGATGGGTTTGTTTTGTTTTTTCAGCCTAATGATGGCTTGCTTCACTGATAGTGACAGCTCTTTGGATCTCATATTGAGAGTTGACAGCAACAGATTTCAAATGCAAATAGCACACTTGAAATGAACTCTGGACCCTTAATCTGCTCCTTGTAAACGGGATAATGAGGGAATAACACACACCTGGCCATGAAACAGCTGAGCAGCCAATTGTCCCATTACCTTTGGTCCCTTAAAAAGTGGGAGGCACATATACAAACTGTTGTAATTCCTACACCGTCCTCCTGATTTGGATGTAAATACCCTCAAATTAAAGCTGAAAGTCTGCAGTTAAAGCACATCTTGTTCGTTTCATTTCAAATCCATTGTGGTGGTGTATAGAGCCAAAAAGATTAGAATTGTGTCAATGTCCCAATATTTATGGACCTGGCTGTATAAGTGACCTGCACTTCCTGGTAGGGGGGGGGGGCGAATGTGCGCTGCCGCTGGCTTTCTCCCGCTGTGATTATACACAGTGGGATCCGATCAATGGGTACCGTGGACTTGATGTCCACTGACACCCACCGATCATTCAGTACAGAGGCAGAACAGCAGTCTGCCTTTGTAAATAAGGCAGATTGCCATTCTGTCAATAGGGAAAGGCATGGATCCTGTGTTCCTGCAAAGCAGAGACATGGATCAATGCCTTCTCCTAGTAAAAGCATCCCCCACCCCCAGAGTACACAAACACTGGCTATGTAAACAAGGCAGATTGCTGTTCTGTCAATAGGGAAAGGCATGCATCCTGTGTTCCTGCAAAGCAGAGACATAGATCAATGCCTTCCCCTAGTGAAAGCACCTCCCCCGACAGTACACACACACTGGCTATGTAAGCAAAGCAGATTGCCGTTCTGTCAATAGGGAAAGGCATGGATCCTGTGTTCCTGCAAAGCAGAGACATGGATCAATGCATTTGCCTAGCAAAAGCACGCCCCCCCCCCAACAGTACACACACACACTGGCTATGTAAACAAGGCAGAGTCCTGTTCTGTCAGCGGGGAAGTAATAGATCCCCCCCCACAAAGCAGGGAATAAAATGTATTACTTCCCCTAGTAAAATCAGTACACCAAAACCTGGCTAGGCACACATTTAACCCTTTGATTGCACCTGATGTTAACCCCTTCTCAGACAGTATCATTAGTACAGTGACAGTGCATATTTTTAGCACTGATCATTGTATTAGTGTCACATGTTCCCAAAAAAAGCATCAAAAGTATCAGTTAGTGTCCGATTTGTCTGCCGCAATATCGCAGTCGCTGATTGCCGCCATTACTATTTATAAAAGTAAAATAAACAAAACGTCAGTATACGCTTATTGGGATATTTTTTTTACCAAAAACATGTAGCAGAATACATATTGGCCTAAATTGATGAAGACATTTGATTATTTTACATTTTTTATTGGATATGTATTATAACGGAATGTTAAAAAAAATTTGTGGGGAAAAAAGAACATTTTTTTGGGGGTACAACGTCACACGACTGCGCAATTGTCAGTTAAAGTAATGCAGTGCCGTATCGCAAAAAATGGCCTGGTTGAGAAGTGGGCTAAATCTACCGGAGCTGAAGTGGTTAAAAAAGAGACAGTTAACCCTCCTAGTGCTCATACTGCATATAAACTCAGTTTCAGCACCTTGGAGAGCTATCAGAGGATTGTAGCTTTTGCCTGCAGGGTAAAACCCATTCTTCACAGCTACTGTACAAGTGAGATTTGACGGCTGTTTGCTGGCTGCTGCACTCATTCATCATATTGTAAATAAGGTGAACATGACTATGGAATGTCATCACATCTCACTTATGCAAATGTTAGCAAAAGATTTACTGACAGAATTTCCCAGTAAATTCATCATAAATATACCACTAACTATGGGGGGGGGGTCCATGCCTTAAGCTATAGTGTACCAAGCTCAATTTAGTGTTGTTTACAGCCTGAGCTTTGTTTATCTCATTGCTCATTGCTTGGTTTCTCATGCACTCAGGACATTGATTACTTATGCCTGCTGCCTTTGAGTTGTCTCCTAGGGCTTGGCCCCAGCCAGGGGCCTGTGACATGATCCAAGGAATCTAAGCTCGCCTGTGCTAATGTTTAAGGAATTAACTATGGAGGATCACTACCCAAAGGGAGCATATTTAGAGGAGTCTTCTATGTTGAAGAATATCCAGGAGAGCTTAGGGCAAGCTACTGCCAAAAAGACATTGCATGGAGACCTCTTCAATATGGCTGCTCTCAAAGAGCCAACTAATGTTTAAGGTCTGCTACCGGGTTCTGAACTCACAACTGCATCTGGCAGTTGCTCTTTTCGCTGTGCCACCAGGGATTCTGGACAGCTCCCTACCTGACTCCTTAGGCAATTTTGCCTTTTATGTTGTATCTTTTGAACCTTGAACTCTTTGTTCCTCCCATAAACTTCATATTTAAAGCAGCAGTAAACCGCATCCAAAGAAAAAAATAAATTGGGCCCTGGGTAGTTTAAGTCATAATGGGCTAGTATGTATCACATACTAGCTCATTATGATAGACTTACCTGAAAACAAAGCCCCTCAGCAGCGTGCTGTCACTGGTCTTCATTCCGGGTTTACGTGCTTTGGCTATCTGATTGGCTAAGCAATGACGGATGTGCGCGGGAGGCATTGTTTATGGCATGGCTCTGAGGGAATGGCATGGGTATGTCGTTACTTCAGAGCGCATGCACTGGTGATGTCACTGGCTGCATCTAAACTAAATATCTCCTAAACGGTGCACGTTTAGGAGATATTTACATTACCTATAGGTGAGCCTTATTATAGGCTTACCTATAGGTAAAAATCATACATGGGAGTTTATTTCCACTTTATGAATTTGCACTTCCTGTTTGCCAGAGTATTGTGCTCTCTCCAGCCAATATCTTGCTCCTTACCTCTTACCTACAGCTGTCCTTATCTCCATTACTACTCATTACTGACCATGGCTTGTTCCTTGGCTATGCTTTCACTCGATCCTAATCTTCCACCATTTGTTACTGAACTTTGGCTTGTTCCTCGACTACGCTAATGCAACTTGCAGCCACTTATTACCAACCTTTTGGCTTGTTTATTGACTATGCTTGTGCTTGACACCTACTTGCTATATTTGCTATTGGTCCCTGGCTTGCTCAACTCTTGGTGGGGCGACCCTGAGGACTGCAACCTGGCACTAACCTGAAGCAAAACCCATCTCCACCATCATGAGTTCTGTTGAATACTGGTTAGTACTTAGACCCTACACCTCAGGTGAGCCAACATCATCCGCCAGGGTGACCTGCTTGTGTACCAGTAGCTACAGCTACTGGTCTCTGATCCTAAACCCTCTCTTAAATTATGTCATTGCCACTCACTTGCTATTAGATGGCTAAGTACTATTAGAAGTCAACGCTTAATGGGCCACTAACAATTTTGCTGCTACTAGAAGATCTGAGATATTTTGCTATTTTTGGGTATCCTGTGCCCCTAACCCTTTCTCCACCAGTTTGACGAGTGCACAACTTTTGAAGAGGCTGGAAAAATAGGTCCAGAAGTAAAAAAGGAAATAAATTAGTGCAAGGCCAGCATAACGGGATGAAAAGTGTTAAACGTTTTGAATAGGGTATGGAGCTAGTGGCCATTTACCTAATTGGACAGAAATGGTTCCATTCAGAGGAGTTCCTAGGGGTAGTCTGTGTGGGGGAGTAAGGGAAGTTCAACTGGAGATCTGCACTCATCCAGAGAGTTTTCCTCCCACCGAACACTATCAGCTTTAGAGTCAGTCGGCATACAACTCATAGTAGCTGGTTTGGCGTCTTTGAAGGTGGCAAAAACTGATGGTACTGGAAACCGGTTGGGAACCTGTCTTCAGTGTGGTATCCTCTATTCAGTTCAGTCAACTTATAGGGACTGGGGAGTTATGGACCAATATGTGTCTGTGGTCAACTAAAATAATCCTTGATGTGGTGTATTGCAGCTGGGGGCTTGCCATAGGTATTGGTGCCACAGACACAGGGATAGGGTACATATTCAGCACATGGTGCCTTCAAAGACCTGCAACCTTATCAGTTTGCTTGGTTATGTTATTGTTATAGTTATTTACATTTTGTTTTATTTATAACAAAGGCTGCTATGCCCATTTTGAACTCCAATGATATGTATCTTGTCCTCCTTGGTTGTTGGGGTAATGGGGAAGTCAAGGTTGTGGTTAGCGGCAAGTCAAGGTAGCTGGTTACTTCTGATCTACCCTAGTCATGACCGGCACCCGGCTTTTTATTTTACCCCTCAATAAGCCAAGGAACCTGACATGCCTCTGAAGCCGCTTGTGGGTCATCATTCACAGCCCAGGAGTAAGTTGGTGCTACAGTAAGCATAAATAGACATATTTTTCCTTAAGCAAGTGCACCTTAGAATGCTTGACCCACATGGGACCCGAGCAATAGTTACAGTATCTGACAAAAATGAGTACACCCCTCACATTTGTGTAAATATTTTATTCTATCTTTTCATGTAACAAAAGTGAGTACAGCCCTAAGTGAAAATGTCCAAATTGGGCCCAATTAGCCATTTTCCCTCCCCAGTGCCATATGACTCGTTAGTGCTACAAAATTGATAAATTTGGTGTTATCACTATCACTCTCTCATACTAGTCAGTGGAAGTTCAACCTGGCACCTCATGGCAAAGAACTCTCTGAAAATCTGAAAAAAAGAATTGTTGCTCTACATAAAGATGG
>BLSH010485638.1:1538932-1553828 GCA_018402905.1 Glandirana rugosa | reverse complement strand
CCCCCCCCCCCCCCCCCCCCCCATAGTTACATAGTTGGTAAGGTTGAATAAAAACAATAGTCCATCCAGTTCAACCTGTGTAGATGTGTCAGTGTCAATAATCATTTCCCATATCCCTGTATATTGTGTTCACTAAGATGCAAGACCAAGAGTCCTTTTAAAAATGTCAATACTCCCTGCTGACGCCACCAATTGTGGAAGAGAGTTCCACATCCTTATTGCCCTGACAGTGAAAAAACCCCCTACGCAGCTTAACCACTTCAGCCCCGGAAGGTTTTACCCCCTTCCTGACCAGGCCATTTTTTTGCGAAACGGCACTGCGTCGCTTTGACTGACAATTGCACGGTCATGCGACATTGTACACAAACAAAACTGATGTCCTTTTTATCCCACAAATAGAGCTTTCTTTTGGTGGTATTTGATCATCTCTGTGTTTTTCATTTTTTGCACTATAAACAAAAAAAGACTGACAGTTTTGAAAATATATATATATATATATATATATATATATATTTTACTTTCTGTTATAATACATATCCAAAAAAAATATTAAAAAAAAACAAATGTATTCATCAGTTTAGGCCAATATGTTTTTTTCTACATATTTTTGGTTAAAAGAAAAAAAAACGCAATAGGCGTATATTGATTGGTTTGTGCAAAAGTTATCGCGTCTACAAAATATGGGATAGATTTATGGACTTTTATATTTTTTTATTTTTTTACTAGTAATGGCGGCGATCTGTGATTTTAAGCGGGACTGCGACATTGCGGCGGACAAATCTGACCCCAAATTACACTTTTTGGGGAACAGTGACATTATTACATTGATCAGTGCTATAAAAATGCAGTGATCAATGTAAAAATGACACTGGCAGGAAAGAGGTTAACTCTAGGGGGTGATCAAGGGGTTAACTGTGTTCCCTGGGTGTGTTCTAACTGTAGGGGGGATGTGCTGCCTAAGACATGACAGAGATCACTGTTCCCAATAACAGGGAACAGTAGATCTCTGTCATGTCCCCTGTCAGAATGGGGATCTGCCATATTTACATTGGCAGATCCCCGTTCTGCCTCTGTACAGAGTGATTGGGGGTCACCGGCGGACCCTCACTCCCGCAATCCCACATGCATGGACTGACGTACAGGGACGTCGGTTCACGCGGGGAAGCCAACCTGCCACGGTAAATGTACGTGAGCAGGTCGGCAAGTGGTTAAGGTTAAAACCCTTCTCCTCCAATCTCATTGTGTGGCCCCGTGTTCTCTTACACTCCTTGAGACTGAATATTTTTTTTTCCTATGGTGGAATCACCATTGAGATATTTGTATAACGCTATCATATCTCCTCTCAAGTGTCTCTTCTCCAGGAAGAATACATTTAGTGCCTGTAGTCATTCCTTATAATTGAGGTCCTCCCAGTGGTGGGCCGTAATGCAGGGCGCAGGGACGCTGCCCCTACATCCATGGGCCCGGCCCCTAATGTGCATACAGGGTGCCGGACGCATTGGATTTTTTTTGAAGCACATGATTAGAGCTAGGTGCTCTCATAGGCTTCAAAAAAGGATGGCCTCACTGCGCAGAGCACTGTGCCCCGAGCCCACCTGGTTAAGTGACAATAGCGAATGAATATTTGCTATTGTCACACTGATTCTCCTCTCAACCAATCAGGAAGTGGGTCATGAGACCCATTTCTCAATTGGCCGAAAGGAGAAGCAATCCTGGCCTAGGAGGAGGAGGGAAGGAGACACACAGCCGCCGTGATGCCGAGGAGGAGACGCAGGGGATGCCGCCGCTGGAGAGAACCGCTGCCGGCCCCATAGATGGGGTAAGTGCGGTGCTGGTAACCGACCGACCGACTAACTGTCTGTGGGTGGCTGTGGGTGCATTGTTTGTCACAACCCCAAAAATGTTATTACAATAAAAATGCCCACTCATGTAGCAATCTTCTTGTATAATGCATAACATACAAAGCTCGCCTCCTCACCACTCCCTCCGGATTGACCGAGACACCGGAAGTGACATCACCGGCTCCGTCCGACATGCTGCGTCACTGGTCATGTGCCTTCTTCAAAGGGAAAACCCTTTCCCCCCCCCCCTTTTCCCTTTGAAGAAGGCACGTGACCAGTGACTCAATGGGGTTGATTTACTAAAGCTGGAGAGTGCAAAAACTGGTGCAGCTGTGCATGCTTGCCAATCAGCTTCTAACCTTAGCTTGTTCAGTCAAGCTTTGACAATAAAACCTTGAAGCTGATTGGTTTCTGTGTGGAGTTGCGTCAAATTTTGCACTTTCAAGCTTTAGTAAATCAACCCCATTGTGTCGGGTGGAGCTGGTGGCTTCACTTCCGGTGTCTAGGTCAATCTGGAAGGAGCGGTGAGGAGGCGAGCTTTGTATGTTATGCAATAAAAAAGAAGATTGCTATGTGAGTGGGCATTTTCAGTGCAATAAAAATGACTTATTATTACTTATGGAAGCAATTGTGCGCGATGAAGGCTTTTCTTTACATTTTGAGCTAATGATGAAGAGGCACATTTGAGGAGACTTGAAAGATCAAAGATACAGCAGTGTTACCTATCAGGAGTTCTAAAGACTTGTGGACAGCCTTCCCAGAAGAGATGAAGCTGTTATAGCTTCAAAGGGTGGGCCAAATCCAATTTTAAACCTACGGCCTAAGACTGGGCTGCCATTAAATTTCATGTGTGTGTGTAAAGGCAGGCGTCCCAATACTTTTGCCTAGATAGTGTATCTGGCAAGATTTGCAATGGTGGTGGAACCCTCCTACACATAAATGCTACATTTAGACATAATTTAGGTAAGGCCCCGAGTCAGGAGTTATGTTTAACAACATAGAGAGAACAAACAAAATCTCTACATGATGTGACATGTTTGGAATTCGAAGCCAGAATCTTAGTGCTGCTAGGCAGATGTGCTACCTTGTGAGCCATAGGGCTGTTACACATGTAATCCTCCTACACATATATACTGCATTTCTTTGGACACATAGGTGGTGGAATTACATTAGTTAGGAGTTATTCTTCTTGATTTATTCTGTGATATCTGGTGGTTCTTGGTGGGTAAGTGTAGAATAGTGATGTTACCCTCTGATTTTTGGGAATGACATTTTTATTTCTGACGTTGGTACACATATCACATTTTTTTGGGCTCAAATTGGGATCATTTGGAAATAATAAAAAATAAAAAATTATGACTAATTTTACATTTCCGTAAGCAATGGTATTGTTGGTAGTTTGTAAAGACACCTGTGTGAGTTTGGGGAAATATTTTGGTGAGCTAGATATCAACAAGTGAAAGTGACAGAAAAAAAATATTCTAACAAAACATGAAAACATTACACATTCTAACATTCTTAAAAACAAAATAGATGATGAAATTGTGGCAAGGACAATTTCTTTGAGAGAAAGATACATTTTATCTCAACATGAAAATGATTTCTTTGGGGAAGTTACAACTATACCATTAAAATCAATGGCTAAAACTTGCATTGGGTTACATACAGTATGTCACAAAAGTGAGTACACCCCTCACATTTTTGTAAATATTTTATTCTATCTTTTCATGTGACAACACTGAAGAAATGACACTTTGCTACAATGTAAAGTAGTGAGTGTACAGCTTGTATAACAGTGTAAATTTGCTGTCCCCTCAAAATAACTCAACACACAGCCATTAATGTCTAAACCGCTGGCAACAAAAGTAATTACTCCATGGGAGTTAACATAAGAGCAGTTACAGGTCTGAGCATGCTCAGTTGTGCTCAGCTGTGCACCTAGTTGTAAAAAGATGGGGAATGTATCTCTTTAGACTTTTAAAGATATTTCAGTGTAGAAATCAATTTATCACACAGTTTAAATGCAGATTATCTAAACAATATAATGTATATTTTAGTATAATTTAGGTGATTATATCATGCTCTAAACATTATTTCCATGTGCACTTCTCCAGGCCCTGACTAGAGTAAGGATTTGGGAGCTATCTGTTGCCTGGGCGCTATTGTAAATTTGAGTTTGGGAGTATTTTGCCGCCAGCACTAATGTGAATACCATTTTAGCACTATTTACCGCTATTTGCTGCGTTTTAGCTCTCTTTACCGCAATCACGTCAATTTTGCCATAAAATAGCGGCCGGCGCTATAGTAAATTACCCCCTTAGCGCCATTTTAAGTAAAAAAAAATAAAAAACAAGCCTAGAATACTGCTTAGGGGTCAATGAGGGGAGCAAACCCAGAGCCGGGGTCAACAAATGCTTCTTACATATCAGCCTCATGTTTCCTTTAAGCCATCACCATCAGAGGGTTCGCATCGGGCGCGGTCCTGCGAGCTGTGAAAAGGTTAACTGCTATCGGACACTCCAGTAAATCCCTGCAATATAGGAAGTCCATTCATCGCCTTCATTGCCCACCCCTATGTATGCACACAGATACGGCCGGTATGCTAGATCTCCATTAATATGATGCATTGCATGTTATTCAGAGTTCTATTTCGAGGGGGGAAACCGAGGAGCAGCACACGCAGCCTTCTGAAAATATTAATTTAACTCCTGACTGCCCAATACCTCCCCATTTCCATGTGTTACCTTTGTGTTACGTTGTTGCAATTAAGAAGCACTGAAAAAATAACTTTGATTCAGGATATACACGCACTGGGCACTTTATTAGGTACAGCTGTTCAATCACTTGGTGACACAAATTGCTAATCAGCCAATCACATGGCAGTACCTCAATGCATTTGGGCATCTAGACATGATGAAGACGACTTGCTGAAGTTCAAAACGAGCATCAGAATAGGGAAGAAAGGGGATTTCAGTGACTTTGAACATGGCATGTTTCTTGGTGCCAGATGCGCTGGTCTGAGTATTTCACAAACTGCTGATCTACTGGGATTTCCACACACAACCATCTCTCAGGATTATAGAGAATGGTGAGAAAAAGAGAAAATATCCAGTGAGTGGGAGTTGGACGAAAATGTCTTGCTGATGTCAGAGGAGAATGGGAAGACTGGTTCCAGATGATAGAAAGGCAACAGTAACTCAAATAACCACTCGTTACACCCAAGGTATGCAGAATACCATCTCTGAACGCACAACACATTGAACCTTGAAGCAGATGAGCTACAGCAGCAGAAGACCACACCGGGTGCCACTCCTGTCAGCTAAGAACAGGAAACTGAGGCTACAATTGGCACAGGATCACCAAAATTGGACAACAGAAGATTGGAAAAACGTTGCCTGGTCTGATGAGTCTCAATTTCAGTTGCAACATTCAGATGGTGGGGTCAGAATTTGGCGCATGGATCCATCCTGCCTTGTATCACCGGTTCAGGCTGGTGGTGGGGGTGTAATGGTGTAGGGGATATTTTCTTGGCACACTTTGGGCCCCTTAGTACCAATTGAGCATTGTTTAAACGCCAAGGCCTACTTGAGTATTGTTGCTGACCATGTCCACCCCTTTATGACTGCAGTGTCCCCATCTTCTGATGGCTCCTTCCAGCAGGATAATGCACCATGTCACAGAGCTCCAATCATCTCACCACTGGACAATGAGGTCACTGCACTCCAATGGCCTCCACACTCCCCACATCTCATCCAATAGAGCACCTTTGGGATGTGGTGGAACGGGGGAGTCGCATCATGGATGTGCAGCTAACAAATCTGCAGCAGCTGTGTGATGTTATCATTGTCACTATGGAGCAAAATCACTGAGGAAAGTTTCCAACACCTAGTTGGACCTATCCCACGGAGAATGAAAGCAAAAAGGGGTCCAACCCGCTACTAGCAAGGTGTGCCTAATAAAGTGGCCGATGAGTGTAGATTGCTAAAGCACCGAGTAGCATAATAATTTGCCATGTTTTTTTTTTCTCCCCCATAAAATACTTTTTTCATCCTTTTTCCCTTTTTCTCTTGCTCACTCCCAAGTGATGAAAGGGGGGGGGGGCTCTGGGGGCCCTGATGTAAGGGGGGAACTCTGGGTACCCTGATTTAAAAAGAGGGCACTCCTTAGACCCCAATGTAAAGGAGGGTTGACTCAGGGGACACTAATGAAAACAGGGGAGACTCTGGGGACCCTAATGCAAAGGGGGGGAGGATTTGGGGACTCTAAAGAGGGGTAAACTCTGATGTAAGGGGGTCAGGCCCAGGGGGCCCAGGCCTAAAGCTGTGTAAGGGGCCCCAACATTTCTGATGGCTGCCCTGGTTATACTGTATGTAAGGGTTTACAACCACTTTAAAGCTCACCCTCTTTGCTGCCACACACATGCATGGACACGGGCGACAAGAGGTTCATACTAAGGACTCAATTCCTAATTTAAAATTCCGGATTGAGTTAATGATTCATTTTCATAGAAAACTTTGCAGCATATTAATCTTGGATGGTGCACGCTGGTTGTAGGAGAGCTACAAGTGCCGGCAAACCACTGACTAGCAGGGTGTGCTGAGATTTGTAGTGTCTCGGGTTCTGACCTCTGGTTCTCGGTTTTCCAGGATTTGTTGCTGTGTCAATGGAACGGTGGTGAGGAGGACATGCAGGAAGAAGGTTGTATCCCCCTAAGCTCTCCCCTCCACTCGTTTACACACATCCTCAATCTCACTATTGATTTGCACGACAAACATGTTGTGTGTTGATACTCAGCCCCCGGCGTCTGGCATTACTCACATAGAGGGGGCTGAGAGGATAGTCATTGGCGGCGGCACTGGGGGGGGGGGGCATGCAGGATAAATAGGTGGTCTACAGATGATTTACTTACAGTGGCTAGAAAAGGGAGATGCAATTTTTAATATTTCCTTGAGAATGAGAAGAGGATTCACAGTACTCAGAGCAATCAGGGGGAACAAAATCTACATTTAACACAATACTTGCTGCTGAACACCAACTGTACCAGCACCTCTCCTGTACTGAAATGGCTTACTGTGATTTCACTGCACACTCTGAGCTTCTCACCATGTGCATTAGAAGCCGCAGCAAGTCAGATAGAGCCCGCCTCATCTCCTGGCTGGAGGACACCCAGCGTCATTTAGCCCAGGTCTCCAAACTTTCTAAACAAGGGGCCGGCTTACTGGCCTTTAGGGGGGCCAGACTGTGGCCATTGGGAGTAAAAAAAGGTCCCGTTGTCAGTGGGAAAAAACAATACCCCTTCTTTGGTGTCAGTGGGAGGAATTGCTCCTTATCATTGGTGACATTGGGAGGCATTGTGCCAGGGGCGGTCCATATATTGTGGGCTCATGGGTGCTGACCCCCAACATTTCCGCCTCTCTCCCTATCCATGTGCCCGGCCCCTTTAAGGACGCCAGGTGCATTCATTCCTATGGCGGGGATGGGGGGTGTGTTTTTTGAAGCATCTGATTAGAGCCATAGGCTCTAATAGGCTTCAAAATAGGGTGGACTCAGGTGCTGAGAGTGCGCCCCGACCCCACCCAATTGTGTGACTATAGCAAATAAATTTTCACTATTTTCACACTACATTTCCTCCCCACCAATCAGGAGGCAGGACGTAAGTCCTGTTTCCTGATTGGCCTAAGCGTCAGATGATCCTATTGGATGCCTAGCGCTTTGTAAGAGGAGATACGCTGGAGCCAGACCCGCCACTGCCCGGAGGGCACAGGAGGGGAGGAGAACACAGCAGGAGAGGAGGACACCGCAGGAGAGCAGCCCACCGCATAGTAAGTGCCGGACCTACCATGGGGCCACCCCTGGTGTGTGTGTGTGGGGGTTGTGCATCAGTGCTGTGCCACCCGGGGGTAGTGCTGGTAGTTTGCCCTCCCAGAAAAAAAGCCCACCAGCCTCCACTGAATAGTGCTCTATCATTGGTGTCATTGGGATGAATTGTGTCCCATCATTGGTGTCATTGGGATGGATTGTGCCCTTTTACTGGGATCAGTGAGGGACCATTGCTGATTTCAGTGGATGAAAAGCAAGCAAAGGGCTGCATCTGGCCCCCGTGCCACAGTTTGGAGACCACTGATCTACCTCTTTCCTCTCCAGCCTGGCTGCCCCTTTCATTCACTGGAGTTCAGTTCTTTCCATCATGGAGGCTCAGCATCACTCCTGGGGCAGTCTGTGTGCAAAAGCAGCCTGCTTAGGAACACCAACTCCCCCAGACTGACATCCATCCATCAAGGCATTTCTATATTTGCATAACTCCTCCCAAGAGGAGCTTACATCAGGACTGAGGGCTTTTGAGAGGAGTAGTGAGACAGGGTGCCGTGATGTTTTCAGGAAGCTATGCAGGGCCGGTGCAACCAGTGGCTACTTAGGCAGCCACCTTAAGGTGCCAGGAAGATAAAAAAAATCTGAATTCCCAGCCACTTGTTTACATTTGAAAAAAATGTAAAAATCGTCTTTGGGACTCCAGTGGTTAAATACACGTCTTCCAATCCCTAACGCTGTGCCTACCAGGTGCAGCGTGGAAGATTTAGTTAGCCTCACCTGCCAGCTGCCCGTAGCCAGTGATGGTAAGCGGGGAATGTCTTGAACCAGGAAGGGGCTCATTACACACTACTATTGTGGTTGGGAGGGGGGTGGTGGGTGGTGGGAAGACGGTTGGCATTTAACATTGATTGAACCCTGGGCAAACCTTTTCTTGGGCCCTCCTGAATCCACTTATCAACTATTGGCAGGCAATGTAGAAGGGGGGAGCTGCCTTGGGCCCCACAACAATGATTGGGCCAGGGGCAGCTGCCCCTTTTGCCCTGTGTTAAAGACAGCCTGGCGATGGGGGGTAGCAAATGCACCTTCACCTAAGTAGACAAAAATCCTTGCCCTGAAGCTTTGTACAGCACCCTGTTGGCCCCTCCCTTCAATCATGATCTGCATCACTAAATAGAGAATCACAGAGACTCAGTGGTGATTTCATTGGCCTAAAAATAGGTATGCTATAAAATGGAAAGGTTTTATTTAAAAAAAAAAGTAATAAGTATATTGATGAAGAGAACAAAACAGCAACAAGAGAAGAGCAGATTAAACTTGCATGTCCTCTCCCTCCCTGCCCAATGCATAGATTACATCATTTTTTTTGTTGTGGGAGATTTGAATAATTGCTTATACTCTTTTATTGCTTATGTTGCTTATATGCCATTTTTATAGCATACCTTATTTTCCTGCACGCCTGCTCCGTGCTGCATGACCAGACCCTCAAACCACTTTTCTTTACTGCTGCTCTGGTTGCCAATCTCCAGCACCATCATGTACAATGCAGGACCAGCAGAATGGGGAGTTTCCTCTTAGGCAGAAGTTTGCTGTAGCCAAAATCAGAAGTTTCATGGCAAAATTTCACCAGGCCCGCCCCGCACATTCTGTACTCACTGCTAATAATACAGGAATATCCAATCTTTCATTAAAGGCGTCCTTTCACTTATCTATAGGAGATGATGGCTGCACATATAGGACACGGAGGAGCATACGCAGCCAGTAATAGGGGAAATGTCATTGTAATGCGCCCAGACCCCGCCATCCACCTCCATGCTCGTCTGTCACACGGCTCTCTGCGCCCACCTTTACTTTACTAATCCGGGGATCACACATCACTACACAGGATTATTCCAAATAGTGGGAAGAATTCTTTGTAAAATCATGCTAGGGTGTAGCACACACATCTGAGGTTACGTTGTTTTTTACTGGTTAAAAATATTACAAATATTCACTCATTCAGAATTATAGTGTTTAAAGCCCGATTTCGGGAAATGTAAAAATTCCTCCTTGCAGTTGGGCTTCGCCCTGAATACAAGAGTAATATATTTGTTTTCTAGGGGATAGGAGATGCACTTTAACTTCCCTGATCCTCCACTCCCCCAGCAGATGGCGCTTCCCCATGCTTCGGTGGTGGACTGCCCCTCAGTATCATCACGCTCAATGTTAGGGGTATAGGCCCAGCAGTTTAATGAGACAAGAAGTGAGGGGACTGGGAGAAGACATTTGGACCAGTGCACAAAGCAAGGTCCATAAAGACATGGATGAGAGAGTTTGGGGTGGAGGAACTGGACTGGCCGGAGACTGTGAGCCAGGCCTTCTCGTCCAGCATCAGTGCCTGACCTCACAAATACTCTTCTGGAAGAATGGTCAAACATTCCCATAGACACTCCTAAACCTTGTGGACAGCCTTCCCAGAAGAGTTGAAGCTGTTATAGCTGCAAAGGCAGACGTCCCAATACTATACTCTAAATATTGGGACATCAACACAATTCTAATCTTTTTAGCTCTATACACCACCACAATGGATTTGAAATGAAACAAACAAGATGTGTTTTAACTGCAGACTTTCAGCTTTAATTTGATGGTATTTACATCCAAATCAGATGAACGGTGTAGGAATTACAACAGTTTGTATATGTGCCTCCCACTTTTTAAGGGCCCAAAAGTAATGGGACAGATTAACAATCATAAATCAAACTTTCACTTTTTAATACTTGGTTGCAAATCCTTTGCAGTCAATTACAGCCTGAAGTCTGGAATGCATAGACATCACCAGACGCTGGGTTTCATCCCTGGTGATGCTCTGCCAGGCCTCTACTTCAACTGTCTTCAGTTCCTGCTTGTTCTTGGGGCATTTTCCCTTCAGTTTTGTCTTCAGCAAGTGAAATGCATGCTCAATTGGATTCAGGTCAGGTGATTGACTTGGCCATTGCATAACATTCCACTTCTTTCCCTTAAAAAACTCTTTGGTTGCTTTCGCAGTATGCTTCGGGTCATTGTCCATCTGCACTGTGAAGCGCCGTTCAATGAGTTCTGAAGCATTTGGCTGAATATGAGCAGATAATATTGCCCGAAACACTTCAGAATTCATCCTGCTGCTTTTGTCAGCAGTCACATCATCAATAAATACAAGAGAAGCAGTTCCATTGGCAGCCATACATACCCACGCCATGATACTACCAGCACCATGCTTCACTGATGAGGTGGTATGCTTTGGGTCATG
Organism: Glandirana rugosa; assembly: GCA_018402905.1. NCBI lineage: Eukaryota > Metazoa > Chordata > Amphibia > Anura > Ranidae > Glandirana > Glandirana rugosa. The sequence continues at coordinate 1,542,914 of BLSH010485638.1, read as the reverse complement.
AGCAGTTCCTTTCCTTCTCCATACTCTTCTCTTCCCATCACTCTGGTACAAGTTGATCTTGGTCTCATCTGTCCATAGGATGTTGTTCCAGAACTGTGAAGGCTTTTTTAGATGTTGTTTGGCAAACTCTAATCTGGCCTTCCTGTTTTTGAGGCTCAACAATGGTTTACATCTTGTGGTGAACCCTCTGTATTCACTCTGGTGAAGTCTTCTCTTGATTTTTGACTTTGGCACACATACACCTACCTCCTGGAGAGTGTTCTTGATCTGGCCAACTGTTGTGAAGGGTGTTTTCTTCACCAGGGAAAGAATTCTTTGGTCATCCACCACAGTTGTTTTCCGTGGTCTTCCGGGTCTTTTGGTGTTGCTGAGCTCACCGGTGTGTTTTTTCTTTTTAAGGATGTTCCAAACAGTTGATTTGGCCACACCTAATGTTTTTGCTATCTCTCTGATGGGTTTGTATTGATTTTTCAGCCTAATGATGGCTTGCTTCACTGATAGTGACAGCTCTTTGGATCTCATATTGACAGTTGACAGCAACAGATTCCAAATGCAAATATCACACTTGAAATTAACTCTGGACCTTTTATCTGCTCCATGTAAATGGGATAATGAGGGAATAGCACACACCTGGCCATGGAACAGCTGAGCAGCCAATTGTCCCATTACTTTTGGTCCCTTAAAAAGTGGGAGGCACATATACAAACTGTTAATAATTCCTACACCGTTCACCGGATTTGGATGTAAATACCCCCAATGTTAAGCTGAAAGTCTGCATTTAAAGCACATCTTGCTAGTTTAATTTCAAATCCATTGTGGTGGAGTATAGAGCCAAAAAGATTAGAATTGTGTCAATGTCTCAATATTTATGGACCTGACTGTATATAATGTGTAAAATACCACATACGGTCACTAGATGGCAATGAGTATTATAAGAATTTCCTACGATACTTAATGCCACCTAGTGACCAAATGCAGTATATTTAATTATAAAGCAATGAAAAATGTTTGCCCAGTAAAGAAAATATCATAATAATATATATATATTGCACAGAAGGATTGTACATGCTGTTTCCTGGGCACATTGCTATGCAAATTGTTTTTAAATACACTGTGTGGTTTGTGTATTTCCTCCATATTATTATTATTATACAGGATTTATATAGCGCCAACAGTTTACGCAGCGCTTTACAATATAATCTGTACAGTAATCCAGTGTGAGACTTTGAGGAACATTTACTAAAACTGGAGCTCACAGAACCTGGTGCAACTGTGCATAGTAACCAATCAGCTTCTAACTTCAGCTTGTTCAGTTAAGCTTTGACAATAAAACCTGGAAGCTGATTGGATACTATGCCCAGTTGCACCAGGTTCTGTAAGCTCCAGTTTTAGTAAATCTTCCTCAAAGTCTCACACTGGATTACTGTACAGATTATATTGTAAAGCGCTGCGTAAACTCACGCTCACTGCTGCTCGCTCTCCTTGTGCGGGGTGACTGGTCTTGTCTCCGCCCACTCCTGCAGTTTCCTGCAGACAGCCTTAGTGGGTGGAGGCTCTGGGACCCCTCCCACAACCCTGCTTCCTCACAGCCTATGTACAGCACAGTGATGATGTCACTGCTACATTTTCCAGGTGATATTGATGGATTTCTATCAGTTGCGGCTATTGAAAGTGGATATGTGGTTATTTTATTGAAAGTAGTAAAACATGGTAAAGCCAACGCGTTTCAGGGGAACATAGACTCCCCCTTCTTCAGGGCTGCTGTCATATGTTATGGTGGATAGGGTACTACCCAAACTGGTGTGTCTTTGACACTTTTATCTGGAGACAGGGCTGGTGCTACCACTAGGCAAACTAGGCAGCTGCCCAGGGCGCACTGCTGCCTAGGGGTGCTCGGCCGCTGGTTTACCTCCACACCTGCATGCTCTGCAGGCTGCAGCATGTAACTAACTCAGGCTCAGGCAGCTGCTCCGTCCAACCAGTAATGTAATTAGAGACGCAGCGCAGCACTGGAGCCATCGCTAGAGAAAGCAGAGCCAATGCTTCCTGTATAGCACCGCCTCCTGTCACATGGGCAGGGCAAAGGGGGTGGAGTTAGGGGTGGAGTCAGTGGGGTCGGAAAAAGGATGTTTCGCCTAGGGCAGCCTTTCTCAACCTTTTCAACACCGAGGAACCCTTGAAATAATTCTCTGGTCTCGGGGGAACCCCTGCTAAAAATTAAAAATCTACAACTCATGATACTTGGATGGTCAATGGGAAGAATGCTCCTTACACTTGTGGTGATTGTGAAGAATTCCCCTTTACAGATAGCTAAAAAGATCAATGATGCCATTGGGAATTTATCAGAGAGGTAGAAATTGACCATTGCTCAAGGAACCCCTAGCAACCTCTGGAGGAATCCTGGTTGAGAAACCCTGCCCTGGGGTGTCAAAAATCCTTGCACCAGCCCTGTCTGGAGAGTGAATGTGTTCTCTGGCGGTAGCTGCATATATGGCGGTGTGCCCCTACCGCCAGGGAATACAGCCACCCTCCAAATTACAGTGTCACAGACACACCAGTTTGGGTGCTACCCTATCCACCATAACATACAACAGAAGCCCTGATGAAGGGGGAGTCTTTGTTCCCCCAAAACGCGTTGGCTTTACCACGTTTTACTATTTTCAATAAAATAACCACATATCCACTTTCTATTGGACTCCGGGCGCTCCTTTCACCCACCCTCAGAACAAGTTGTGGAAACGAACTTGCAAGCCGTACCCAGAGGTAGCAGTCCAAGCCCCCCCAAAAGGACTCACCGCCAAGTTCGGTCAGATTCACCCCCCTCCCCACCACTACGCACTCATAGACCCTCAATCAAGGTAGTCAGTCCACCCTTTAAAAAAAAATATGCGGCTATTGAGGAATATATTTAAATGAAAGTTTTGGTTTCGGGAGTTCAGCTTTAAAGCCAATGATTGCTCGGCTGGCATTTTTAAGAGAGATTAGCAGTGAGTAAAGCAGCATAAGCATCGCGCATCCCTCTCGCTGTCAAGCAATGATGAATCCCAGAATGCCTTGCAAGCTTTTTGGCTTCCAGGGAAGAAGGGCCCTGCGGTCCCCGGACGGTTGGATCAGCACAAGTTCCCTAAGCCCCGGTCTTAGGAAATGTTTTGTATTTTTAAAGAGAATGTCAGATAAATTGTTAAGGACAGCCTGGTCCAGAGCCGGCTTCCTCTGGCCTTCCCCGGGGAACCCTTAGACAAGCGCTCAGCGTATAAACGCACTTTGCATACATTCGTCCTAATTAGCGATCACTCGGCAGCCCCCATGTGTGATCTGCATTGCAGTGCCGGGGTTAAAGTTTTATGGAGAACATTTCCACATCGCGGGTCAACGGCTTTCATGTGTTGTGTGAGGCTGATCTCTCCCAGCACATAGAAGGCTTTTTAATTGTAGAGACATGGGAATGCGATGACAGGAATGCCGCCACTGCCGACCTCCGCCTTCTGAAAATACTAGTTCCCTGGCTGTCATGCCGATCCCATTAGCTTCCATATTTTATAAGTCATTATGGGGGGGATTTACTAAAACTGGAGGGTGCAAAATCTGGTGCAGCTCTGCCATAGGTGTGCACGGCCTTATGCATTAGGGTGTGCACCCCAAAGCTCAACACATACGCCTCTCTCTGCAACCCAGCGGCAGTTGGTCCATTAGGGACGCAGGGGTGTCGCCCCCTAATCTCCATGCGCCACCCCCCCATTATCCATGCGCCACCCCCTAATCTCCATGCGCCAACCCCTAATCTCCATGCGCCGCCCCCTAATCTCCATGCGCCTACCCCTAATCTCCATGCGCCGCCCCCTAATCTCCATGCGCCAGCCCCTAATCTCCATGCGCCGCCCCCTAATCTCCATGCGCCGCCCCCTAATCTCCATACACCGCCCCCTAATCTCCATGCGCTGATCCCCCGCCACATACCTCTAATCCCCCGCCGCGTACCTCT
>BLSH010485638.1:1457486-1480199 GCA_018402905.1 Glandirana rugosa | reverse complement strand
CGTGACCTTACGTGGATGTACCTGGTTTTTGCGTGACCTTATGTGTACAGGATTCTTTTTTTCCCCCCTTTTTGACGTGACATGACGTAGTTTTTGTGTAGTTTTTGCGTGGCCTTGCCTGGTCTTTGCGCAGTTTTTGCACGTACGTCTTTTCGTAGGCCTTGCGTAGGCCTGACGTAAAGATACCACACTTGACCGGGAATTGGTGAAGGGCGGGCCGCGTAACTGTTTACTGCAGGCCCGCCCCCCAAGTAATAGGACTGACCTGCAGATAACTGCAGGAGTCCTATTACGCGCTAGCGCGCGGGGACCCCCGCGCGTAGCGCCGCTAGCCACCACGGCACCCAGTCAGACAGGAAAAGCCGATCAACGGCTCTTCCTATTTACACTGTGATCAGCCGTGATTGGTCACGGCTGATCACATGGTAAAAGGCTTCGGATCGAAGCCTTTTACCTCGGACGGTAGTGCGGTGGGTCAGACTGACCCACGGCACCACCGATCGCCGCGATGCGCGCCCCCAGGGGCGCGCGATCGCGCATTATCCTGAGGACGTCAATAGACGTCCAGTCAGGATAATGAACCCCCCGCCCGGACGTCATTTGTCAATGCGCCGGGCGGGAAGTGGTTAAGGGCCAGTTCACACCATAGAAATGCAGTCCGGATGCGTTCCGGATGCTTTTCTGCATGCACGTTTTTGACGCGTTTCTGGTCCGTTCCGGTGCGTTTTTGATGTGTTTTTGATGCAGTACAGTGCAGTTTTTCCCCCCTTTTTTTCTTAGGACATGTGTATTCCAGTGCGTTTTTGGTCCATGTAGGTGCATTCCAGTGCGTTTTTGGTGCATGTAGGTGCGTTCCGGTGCGGTTTTGATGCGTTTTACCTCGTTCCAGTACAGTTCAGTGCATGAAAAATGCAGCATGTTCTCCTTTTTTTTTCTGGAGCTGGAACTGACTGCACTGGTGTGAACTATGCCATTGGAAACCATATAACCTACTTTCCATGCGTTTTTGATGCAGAATAAAAACCTACTGGACTGCATGTGGTGTGAACTGGCCCTAAAACTGTACTCCAGGCAAATATAATCGATACAGTGCCTTGAAAAAGATTCATACCCCTTGAAATTTTCCACATTCTGTCATGTTACAACCAAAAAGGTAAATGTATTTTATTGGGATTTTATGTGATAGAGCTTCCCTGTCCCTGCTGAAGAAAAGCATCCCCACAACATGAAGCTGCCACCACCATGTTTCACGGTGGGGATGGTGTGTTCAGGGTGATGTGCAGTGTTCGTTTTTCGCCACAACTAGCGTTTTGCTTTTAGGCTAAAAGGTCAATTTTGGTCTCATCTGACCAGAGCACCTTCTTCCACGTGTTTGCTGTGTCCCCCACATGGCTTCTTGCAAACTGAACACGGGACTTCTTATGGCTTTCTTTCAACAATGGCTTTCTTCTTGCCACTCTTCCATAAAGGGCAGATTTGTGGAGAGCACGACTAATAGTTGTCCTGGTGACAGATTCTCCCACCTGAGCTGTGGATCTCTGCAGCTCCTCCAGAGTTACCATGGGGGCCTCTTGGCTGCTTCTCTGATGAATGCTCTCCTTGCCGGCCGGTCAGTTTAGGTGGACGGCCATGTCTCGGTAGGTTTGCAGTTGTGCCATACTCTTTCCATTTTTGGATGATGGATTGAACAGAGCGTCGCGAGATGTTCAAAGCTTAGGATATTTTTTTATAACCTAACCCTGCTTTAAACTTCTCCACAACTTTATCCCCAACTTGTCTGGAGGGTTCTTTGGCCTTCATGATGCTGTTTGTTCACTAAGGTCCTCTAACAAACATCTGAGGGCTCAACAGAACAGCTGTATTTATACTGAGATTATTACACACATGTGGACTCTATTTATAAATGCCGCCACACTTTTCAGATATTTATTTGTAAAAACATTTATCATTTTCCTTCCACTTCATAATTATGTGCCACTTTGTGTTGGTCTATCACATAAAAGGGCCCGCCCTAATCACCTTGTGTGGTGCAGATTCCCCCTGTTTAGACCACTGATATGTCGCCAAAGCCTAATGGGGCTCCTAAATAAAAATAATTGTAAAAAAAAAATAATTAAAATAATACAATTGTAATAAATAAATATGATAAAAAGAAAACTACTGGCATCAATCTCTGCCCTAATGACTCCACCCACTGCTCTACTAACACCGTCAGTATATATACACATGCATACACGCATATGTGTTTGAGCTTTGGGGTGCACACCCAAATGCAATAAGCTGTACACACCTATGTCTAGCATCTAGATGCTGTAATTCCGTGGCTTTGCAGGACCTATATTCGTACACCTGTGGCCGGATGACCTGGAGGTGATTGATCCCACTAATCGTTGGCACCATTCATATGCAGTGATATCTGGCCTTCATACCAAGGGATCGAGTGACAGCTGCCTGAATCACTATCCATATTATTGGTCGTCTAAGGCAGTGTTCCCCAACCCAGTCCTCAAGGCCCACCAACAGGTCATGTTTTCAGGATTTCCCTCAGATGAAACAGCTGTGGTAATTACTAAGGCAGTGAAACTGATCAAATCACCTGTGCAAAATAATGGAAATCCTGAAAACATGACCTGTTGGTGGGCCTTGAGGACAGGGTTGAGGAACACTGGTCTAAGGAGTGTGTGACGTTTGCCGAGTTCCAGTGGTCTGAAGCCCTATAGCTATATTTCTGGTGTAAATATATCTTACCTCTGGTAAGCCTTTTATCTTTAAGTGATTGGATCCTCCCTGATGGAGGATTTGGCACTACTTTCAAGTTATGTTGATGAACTTTGACGGTGTTTAACACATTTTTGGATAAAGGCTTTCACAATTCTTCATCCTGTTTTCTATTTATACTATATGAACTTATAACTATTGCACTTTCGATTCTGTTTGTGGATTTCTGTAAATTTCCACACATTGCCCATTTATGAATTTGAGTTAAGATTCATGTTTGATATTTTTTATGCACTATTTGTTGAGCGCTATATTATCTATTTATATGTCTAGCATCTAGCAGGCAGGGGGCGGAGAACTGATGTCACACACTGCACAGCATAAAGAAGGGAACTGAGTGTAACCTGAGATCTGAGTGGAGGGAATGGACACACACCCCTCTACACAGTCTTATAGGGAATTATACACTGCTGAGGCTGTCAACCACAGGCTGTGTGCTGGAACACCCTTTCTCTGTCCCCCGGGGATTCAGTGGTTTTGGCATAACCTGTTAGAAGCGACTCATGAAGATTGCAGAGGAATGAGACAGCAGACAGAAATCACACTCAGTGCTTTCGGTTGAGACAAGTACACATTATAGAAAGATATGCTTTATTCATTTTTTTCTTTTATTATTTCAGAGGTTTACAACCACTTTAAAATATTAATTGTAAGACAACGATTTATATAGGTCCAGATATGAACTTAAGGTTAAACTCCATACAGATATCAAAGACAAAAGAATGCAGCTCTGGATTAATTAATACAACAACAGTGTAATCATTTGAATTTTACTAGGGGCAGCCTCTTACAGTCGTTGTACAGCAAAGCTTATACTGGGAGAGAAAGAAGCAGTACAAAGAGCCAATCAGCTGTGCTGCACTGCACATGTGATTACAAGTGTAACCAGGTTCTGGACTACCGCAGTATGGAGATAGAGACGTTGCTTTTAGTCTTTTTTCCTTTTTGCTGAGACACTGAAGCTACGCTACACCATTCTCCTCCGGCCAATAGGGGGAGAACTAAAGCCACGAAAACCCATAGACTTCTATGCAGGGTGCTGGGAATCTTGGAAGCAGGGCCAGAGTAAGAGCATCATGGGCCTGGTGCTGAGGATTTTTGTGTGCCTTCCATGCTCCCAACATTGCGGGAACAGTTTGGGGATGGCCCCTTCCTGTTCCAACATGACTGCACACCAGTGCACAAAGTAAGGTCCATAAAGATATGGATGAACGAGTTTGGGGTGGAGGAATTTAACTGGCCTGCACAGAGTCCTGACTTCAACCCAATAGAACACCTTTTGGTTGAATTAGATCGGAGGCTATGAACCAGACCTTCTTGTTCAAATCAGTGCCTGACCTCACAAATGTGCTTCTGGAAGAATGGTCAAACATTCCCATAGACACTCCTAATCCTTGTGGACAGCCTTCCCAGAAGAGTTGAAGCTGTTATAGCTGCAAAAGATGGGGCAACTCAATATTGAACCCTACGGACTAAGATTGGGATGCCATTAAAGTTCATGTGCGTGTAAAGGCAGGCATTCCGATACTTTTGCCTAGCTAGTGTATCTGCCAAGATTTGCAATGGTGGTGGAACCCTCCTACACATAAATACTACTACTAATTATAGACATAATTTAGATAAAGCCCTGAGTCAGGAGGTATGTTTAACAACATAGAGAGAACAAACAACATCTCTACATGAAGTGAGATGTTTGAGATTTGAACTCAGGACCTGGGCAATGGTAGGCAGAATTTCTACCTTTTGAGCCACAGGGCTGCTGCATGTCAAGTTCGCCTACACATAAGTACACAGATACTGCATCTAGGCATATATAGGAATTACATTAGACAGGAGTTATTCTTGCTTTATTCTGTGATAGGTGGTTCTTGCTGCATGAGTACAGAATAGTAATGTTATCCTCTGATTTTTGGGAATGACATTTTTATATCTGATGTTGGTACACATATCACATTTTTGGGGTCAAATTGAAGTGATTGTCAACTCTGGACAACCACTTACCTACAGGTAAGCCTATAATAAGCAATGGTATTGTTTTTGGTTTGGTTTGTAAAGACACCTGTGTGAGTTTGGGGAAATATAGACATCAACAAGTGAAAGTGAGAGAGAAAAAACTATTTTACCAAAAACATGAAAAGATTACACATTCTACCATTCTTGAAAACAAAATAGATTATAAAAATTGCAACATTGTTGCAAGGACAATTTCTTTGAGAGAAAGATACATTTCATCTCAACATGAAAAGGATTTCTTTGGGGAAGTTACATTTGTATTAGAATGAATGGCTGAAAATTGCATTGGGCTGCATTGCTCCAACTTTTACTCCCAAAAAACTCTCACAGCTCTCATTTTGGTATTTATTATAGCGCCCTGTAATTACTCCATGGAGCCAAAATTTAGAGCAGTTTCAGGTCTAAGAATGCTCAGTTGTGCTCACCTTTGCTCTGCACCTAGGAGTAAAGAGACAGGAATTTATCACTTGTCAGACTTTTTAAGATATTTCAGTGTAGAAATCACTTTTTCACACAGTTTAAAAGCAGATTATCTTTAAACAATATCCTGCAAATTTTAGTACAAGTTAGGTGATTATATCCATGCTCTAAACATTATTTCCATGTGCACATCTCCAGGTCTTAACTGGAGTAAGGATTTGGGTGCTATCTGTTGCCTGGGTGCTATAGTGAATACCATTTTGGCGCTATTTAGTGCCATTTGCTATTTTTGGTGCTAAATAGTGCTCAGTACCACAAATGTGCACCTGAGCGTTATAGTAAACAAACCCCACAGAGTAATTGTTTTCTCTCTGTAATTATAGTGAGTCTGCATCCTTCTTCCTAATGGTAAAACATATATATATATATATATATATATATATATATGTGTGTGTGTGTATGTACAAAGCTTGCTAATATAGTAAGGGAGTAATGCACTTAAAATTAGCTGGCAGATGTTCAGATGTCATGATTTGTTTTCTTATATCTTTACTATTTTGATCATTCTTGCTGCTGTCACCTTTTCAGCTAGAAGATGTTTGCACAAAGCACATCATTTACTTTGCAGTGTGGGAAAGTAACAATCAGCATTTATGGCTCACCATCATGTACTGTAGAATACTCTTGCTCATAGAACAGATAGATCTGTTGATTGCATTAGAAGTAGACTAGGCCCCGCTTTGCTTGTGCCGGCCATTCTCCCCCACATTCACTGCTGAGATACAGGGGGTGAAGGTAGTGTAATCGACAGATGGTGCTCTCGGCCAATCAGAGTGTGTGGATCCTTCCTCATCTCCCTCCACCAGCAAAAGGCAAGCATGAGTGCCCATCAAGTGAAACTGTCACTGTAGGGCGGGATTTAGGAGGAAATGGGTATTTTGTGAAAGCTGTGAGGAAGGAACAAGAGTTAGCCTCTATGTTGTGCTACACTACACTGTGTGGAACTCAGCTGCCACCTGTGATTTACATAACAATAGCGCCTGCCGGCCGCCCGCAGTTTAAATTACGATAGCGCCTGCCCTTTCACACTGTGACCGCCGCTAATTTAGCGGCGATCTACCACTGTAATAGCAGCGCTATGGCGCCGCTATTTGGGTGGCAGCAGGGCACTTTTAACCCCGCACAAGGGGTTTGACAGGGGTTAAAAGTGCCTGCGCTCTGCACTCCTGGAACAGTGTACAGCCGCTCCGGGAGCGCTGCCCATTCCTTCCAATGGGCAGGGGCGGGTTCACCACTCCAAAAATCATGCATGTAGGAGTTTGATTTTCATCCCGCGAGCGCACCGTCCCGAGCAGCCCCTGTGTGAAAGGACACACTGGGTTTAATAGGGAGACGCTTTACAGGCGCTATTTTTAGCTAAATAGCGCCTGTAAAAGCGCCCCGGTGTGAAAGGGGCCTTAATCTACATAACAATATTGCCTGCTGGTCACCCTTAATTTACGTAACAATAGCGCCTGCTGCCTGCGATTTACATAACAAGGGTGTACACACACAGAGCTAAACAGTATTAGTGACTCACTGGCATGGGCCTATCTTGAGGTAGGGGCCTGGACCTACAGCTCCAATAGCCCCTATGTTAATCTGTCCCTGGATTTGCGCCATAGCTTGTAGACTCTGTAAGTTTTCCAGAGACTAAAAATATACACTCATTTCAGTTATTTTTACCAAAGATATGTAGCAGTATAAATTTTGGCCCAAATTTATGAAGAAAAATTTATTTTTTGCATAATTTTACAATAAAAAACTAAAAAAAAGTGGGGTTTTTTTCAAAATTTTTGCTCTTTTTTCGCTTATAGTGCAATAAAATAAAAAAAACCCAGAGGTGATTAAATACCACCAAAAGAAAGCTCTATTTGTGAGAAAAAAATGATAAAAATTTTGTTTGGGTACAGTGTAGCATGACTGAGTAATTGGCATTCAAAGTGTGAGAGCGCTGAAAGCTGAAGGGCAGGAAGAGGGTGTAAATGTCCTGTACTGAAGTGGTTAAAACCAGTTGCCTTTTTTTTCCCGCCTCGTTAAAGCATCAGAAGTGTCAGGACGATCGCCAGCACAGGAAATAGTGAACCTATCAGTCTAATTATATTGATTGGTTGATACTCCCAGGGTAAGAGCATTATCTCCTTCTGCAAATTCCTTTTAGCGCAGGTAAATCAGATCTGGCTGGATGGAAAAAAAAGCCCATCACCGCCTGAGCCGGGGCTGCAGCAGCTGACTGCGGTAAACACTCCATGAGTCTTCTTTAGTCGTCGATCACCTTGAAACCAGGGGAAGAGGCACCTGGATACACATCCCTGCTCCATCTGCAATCATACAAGTCCCTGCATCACAATAGGACATGTCTATGCTCACATCAATTGCACACAAAGTCATTTTGCGTCCTGCGTTCCTCCATCTCAAGTGAGAGATTGCTTTCCACTGACCCGGTAACCCACAGATGAGCGCCAACCGTGACTCCAAAGGGGTCACCTGGCTGACGTCACCATTAATAACGTGTATTGATTTCCAGTGTTCTCGCAGCTGTGTAATCATATCAGATATGTTGGCTGCAAACATGCATTGAGTAAGATGAGCGCATCGGCCAGGGAGCTGCCGCCTGCCGTGTATATAAACTACCCACCCATGATAAAACCTAACAAAGGGAATTGCACAGCTAGGATACACACCCCTGAAATGTTTTACAAGGGAAAATAGTTGTAACTCTGTTCAACCAATCTTGTGATTAAAGCACCTCTACCACACTGCACAGCCAGTGTTCTGTCCCACTTTCATGTCTTCTGTAACGCTTATTAGTATGACATCTAGTGGCGGTTTCTGGCCTCTGCAACTTGTTTACTAATGGGATTTTGGTATTTTCCTCCGTCTTTCCCTACTGTTTAGGGCTAGTAGTTTAGTCCTAGCTAGACACTCCCCGTTTCTTCCATGTTTTAGTTATTCACAGAGATGGCTCAGGAAAGTAATTGTCTTCTTAAGCTTCAAAAAACTGGAAAAGCATCCTCTGTACCAGAGCTGGTGCTCCATTTTTTGGGGGGCCAGTAGCATTAGTATAGTGACAGTGCATATTTTTTAGCACTGATTACTTTATCAGTGTCACTGGTCCCCAAAAAGAGTCAGTAAGGTTTACACTTGCTTCAAAACAGGGCGTCGGACACGCTTTGTTAAAGCTCTCTTAACGCCAGTCAAAGCTCCTGCCACTAAATAAAATGGTTAGCTTACAGTCCTGTTTACACCTTGCGTTTGCTTTACTTCAGCTTTACTTCAAAAATTATACCCCATGTACCTTTAGTGGTGCTTCAAAGGGTCTTCAAAGCCTCCATAGAACTCCATAGAATGACAAAGCTTGTTTGAAGCTCGCTTGAAGCACCTGAGGCTTTAATTCAGCTTTAGCTTTCCTTTGTTTTGAAGAAATTGCAGGTGTGAGACATCAACAAACACACAGGGCATCTGCCAACTTCAACAAAGATTCCAAAGAGCATCACTGAAGCACCACCGAAGCCTCATCGAAGCACCACCGAAGTCCCTTTGAAGCACCACCGAAGCCTCATCGAAGTACCACCGAAGTCCCTTTGAAGCACCACCGAAGCCTCATCGAAGTACCACCGAAGTCCCTTTGAAGCACCACCGAAGCCTCATCGAAGCACCACCAAAGTATCAAAAACACATCATAAAAGCTTGTTGAAGCAGCAGGAGCTTTAATGTGCCTTGAAAGGGAAGCAAGTGTAAATGAGCCCTTGGTGGTGCTTCAAAGTGTTTTCAAAGCCTCCATAGAACTCTCTGAAAAAGCTTGTTTGAAGTTCACTTGAAGCACCTGAGGTTTTTGAGAGGCTTTAATTCAGCTTTAGCTTTGCTTTGTTTTGGAGAAATTGCAGGTGTGAGATATCAACAAACATACAGGGCATCTGCCAAGGTTGAACAAAGCTTCAAAAGAGCCTCATTAAAGCACCACAGAAGCCTCATCTAAGCACCACCGAAGCATCAAAAACACATCATAAAAGCTTGTTGAAGCAGTAGGAGCTTTAATGTGAGTTGAAGCCCAAGCACGTGTATTGTCCACCGCAATATCACAGTCCCGCTATAAGTCGCTGATTGCTGCCATTACTAGTAAAAAATAAAATAAATAAAAATTTTCAGTATATATCCCATTGCTTGATGATGCTATAACTTTTGCGCAAACCAATCAATATACACATATTGGTGTTTTTGTTTTACCAAAAATAAGTAGCAGAAAACATTTTGGCCTAAATTTATCAAGAAATTCGATTTTTTTTATGAGACGTGTGTTTTATAGCAGAAAGTAAAAAATATTTTGTTTTTTTAATTGTCATTTTTTTTTGTTTATAAACTGATGATCAAATACCACCAAAAGAAAGCTCTATTTGTGGGAAAAAAGCACACAAAATGGGGTTTTCTCACGCTTGACCGCAAAAGTGGAAATACCCTTTAAGGTCATATGTTTGCTGATATAACATTTCTATTGATCCATGGACAACTGATAAACAGGACAGGTTAACGGCATGATGTCTTCTTGGTTGAACAAAAAAATGATACAATGTCAAGCACTTATACCAGATCAATAATGCCTCTGGCAGTTTTATTATATTGAGAACAAGAGGTAAAGATAAAGTAGAGGGTGGGGGGAGAAAATAAGGGATAGGAAGAAAAAAAGGATACAGAAATATGGAAACTGGAAGGGGAGTAGAAATGTTGTGTTGCATGAGTTGGGAGACTAACTTTCCATCATCTTGTACAGATACTAGAGGGTGGTAAATCATCTACCCAAAGGTTACCAACTCTTAAACGTTATGGAGTCCACACCTAGTACAACCTGTCACAATCAGGAGTCTGGCTTGGAGACCGGTAGTTATAGCAGTAGAGAGGCCCCCACCAAACAGTAGGATGAGTACACAAACAGGTCACCCTGGTGGATGACGCAGGCTCACCCAAGGTGCTGCAGGATCTAAGCACTAACCGGTATTCGCCAGAGCTCCTGATGGTGGCGATCGGTTTAGATGTGTGTTAATATCAGGTCACGATCCTCAGGATTGCCCCACCGGGTGGTGAGAAAGCTGGGGTCCAGTAACAGATATACCAGGTAGGGATCAAGCAAAGGCGTAGCCAATATACAAGCCAAAGGTCGGTAACAAGTGAGTGCTGCTTCAGATCAATTGGTAGAGTAGTCAAGGAACAAGCCAAAGGTCAGTAATGAATGGCAGCAGAGATAAAGACAGCAGCAAGTACGTAAAGAAGCAAGATATTGGCTGGAGAGAGCATAATAATCTGGCTCATGGAACAAAGAGTTCAAGGCTCACCAGAAACAACAGACAAAGCAAGATTGTCCTAAGGGATCTGACAAGGGTTTGTCCGGGATCTTAGGTGGCACAGTGAGAAGAGCCACAGCCAGATACCACAGAGGTTTCAGGTTCAGATCCAGACTCTGACACAAACATTGCCATGCATTATCTTCTGAATCCACCAATCCTGTAATATAATTGAAAGAAGGAATCCACTCTGTAATGGTGTCCTCCAAAAACAAGAGACCAGCAGATGGGTTTGCCACTGGTCAACACGAAGTGTAGTAAGATTCCTTTTTTGGCTTTTTGCAATTAAACAAGGCAATATAGACGAAAAGGAATTTTTCAGTAGAACCTCTGTTGTCCAAGGTATATAAATTGTTGTATATCATGATCATTATATGGCTGTCTCCTTACTATCTACATTGTCGGATAGCCATGGAGGGAGAAGGGGTGCCCTGTCTGGCCTCCTAGCTAGCCTTAGACAGAACCTAGGAAGATGGAGCTGCTTGCACCAGTTGCTTCCATCACTGATGCCTCGGAAGCTTCCATACTGCAGAGGGCACAGCGGAGAAGATGAGGTCCTTTTTTTAAAAAAATCTTTATGCATATATAAGAAACATAAAGCATGTCAATAAGTGCAGGAGACTCAAATAGACATCTAGTTACACAAAAGTAGGCAGCTATCAAAAACACATTGCCCCCACAAAATCAGATACCCCAGGTAATCCCAGGGATGCATTGCAAAGATTATCTCATCGCTTTAATGCTTAGGATAATCCAAGGTTACAAACAGTAAAGGTCCAAGCAAGGGCTTAATACCAGAGCCTATTAGGGACTCAGAGGCCAAAAAAAGCCCATACAAGAATTGGGGGAGTGGGAATCATGAAGGGGGGAGGGGGAAGCGAAGAAGTAGAGGAGGGGAGATGTGGTCCTTTTGAAGTTTGTGGCCTCATTTCATTTCCGCTCCTCCCTGCGCTCCAGTGTCCAGAACCAGAAGTCAAGTACCTACTCAGAGGTTTCACCCTAGCCCAGATGTGACGTCACGAGACACAGGACCCCATAGCATGCTAACCACTAGAGTTGATCGAACACCTGGATCAGGTTCGGCCGAACTTCGGGAAAAAGTCCGGGTTCGGGACCGAACTTGACCCGAACTTTATCCTGGACCCCGAACCCTATTGAAATCAATGGGGACCCAAACTTTTAGGCACAAAAATGGCTATAACAAAGTCCTGGCAAGTCCTAGAGGTCTGCAAAAGGAAGGAAAATGGGGGCAAGAGTCGGACAAGTGCCCTAAAAAGAAATGGGGATAGGGAAATAACTTAAAATAATTTTTAAGCTAAAATCACATAAAAAAATAAAAAATGGAGGTGGATGTGGAGTTGGAGGTTGAGAAGGCGGTGGAAGTGGAGGAGGAGGAGGTAGCCAACACTGTTTTTTTTAATTCTGTGCAAGAAATGCACCGTTGGCCGCAAAGGTAGTTTTTGGAATATTTTTTTTTTTTAAACCAGCAATGTAGATGCACTTTTTAATTTTGTGCAAAAAACAATAATCTGTCCCTCTAAGCAACAGCTGGAACCTTTCCCTATAGAACTTGGAGATGATTTTAGAACAATAATCTGTCCCTCTAAGCAACAGCTGGAACCTTTCCCTATAGAACTTGGAGATTATTTTAGAACAATAATCTGTCCCTTAAAGCAAAAGCTGGAACCTTTCCCTATAGAACTTTGAGATGATTTTAGAACAATAATCTGTCCCTTTAAGCAACAGCTGGAATCTTTCCCTATAGAACTTGGAGATGATTTTAGAACAATAATCCGTCCCTCTAAGCAACAGCTGGAACCTTTCCCTATAGAATTTGGAGATGATTTTAGAACAATAATCTGTCCCTCTAAGCAGTAGACTCTACCTAGTCAAGTCAGAATGTTCTGTGCAGCAGGATGAGGTCTGCAATCTGTCCTTCAAAGCAGCAGTACTAGTATCTACCTAGTCCACAATCAGATCGTTCAGTAATGCAGGATGAGATGTTATATAATATCTGCAATCTGTCCCTCACAGAGCCAGCAACATCCTCTCCCTAAACTAGCCCGAGAGCATATGACATGCAGCACGGTGACTCCAGACCCATATAGAGGCTGGGTCACATGATGCACTAGCCAATCACAGCCATGCCATTAGTAGGCATGGCTGTGATGGCTTCTAAGGGAAAACCAGTGAAACACTTGTTGATTGGCTGCCCTTGGCAGCTATTCAACATGTGGAATAAAATACCATAACCCTGAACCCAAACTTTTTTGAAAAGTCCGGGTTCGGGTCTGGGTCCCGGACACCCTAAAGTTCGGTACGAACCCGAACTTTACAGTTTCGGGTTCGCTCAACTCTACTCACCACCACCAGGAAACCCAACCACAGACAGACCAGGGCAGGCTCCTCAACCACTGTGCCATCAGAAAAAACACTCCTGAAGGAAAACCACTGGACGGTCACCACCCTTGCCAAGCATAAGGGAACAGAGAAGAAACCCTAGAACAGCCCCCCGCCTATTGGGGAAGAGGGTGCTTGGGTGATCAAGAGAGGGTCTAAAAAGGCAACAGGTATGACACTCTGACCCCCAACCACCACCTGAGGAGAACATAGAGCCACCCACGGTTCCTAGCACAGTACTCCCCAGTCCCCACCATGGCAGAAACACCAAAACTGGGGAATAGAACACAATAATTAAATTACACAAATTAATAAAAAATGAAGTGATGCTTCTTCTTTAAGAGAGAGTGAATAATAATTTATATTTGTAGCCTACTGTGTGGCTATACTAAGATCCAGATTAGAAAAAACTTATATTAACATGGTTTCATGATGTGAATGCTATTTTGTCAGTGCCCAGCTCAGAAATAAATTTGTCTAAAAAAAAAGGTTGGCATACCTAACCAATTTCCATTCAAAGGGAGGTATTGTAAAGACAGGAGTCTGGGATTTAATACATCTCAGTTACCTCTGCTCCGTATTTTTTCCTTCCTTTCAAACCTGATCTGTTTTCGCCCTTCTGGGCAAACCCATAACACAATTACACATAAAGGAAAATCACGCCAGCCTCGGCTCTCTCCGCCAGTAACAATGTAACAGCTTTCTTCTGCGACGGCTTTTACAATGTTGTCTTGATTATGAGTATTGATTTGATGCAAATAAATTCCACCTCTGGCTTGCTGAGGGCCACTGGAGCAGGGAAACCCATAAATATTGTTTCTACCTTTCTCCGAATCTGAGGTCTGGTGGCGCCCGTGGCGATAAGAAAGCCTGGGCGTCGTCCAATTAATAATAATTAAAAATTGCTTTTCTGTGGCCCTGTCTCTGCGGTCTGGCTGAAAGCAGCGCGCTCGCCGGGATGGGGGGATATGAAATGACGTCAAAGCAGGTCAGGGCACGCGGGTGTGAAATATGGCTGTCACTTCAAAGGGCCGCGGTTTTAACTGAAGACAAACAGGGCGTCCTGTTTTGAACTTGGGAGGAGCAGGCAAAGATAATTAACCACTTCAGCCCCGGAAGGATTTACCCCTTCCTGTTCAGAGCACTTTTTGCGATTCGGCACTGTGTCGCTTTAACTGACAATTGCGCAGTCATGCGACGTTGTACCCAAACTAAATTGACGTCCTTTTTTTCCAACAAATAGAGCTTTCTTTTGGTGGTATTTGATAATCTCTGAGAATTTTATTTTTTGCGCTATAAATAAAAAAAGAGAGACAATTTTGAATAAAAAAAAAAAACGTTTACTTTTTCCTATAATAAATATCCAAAAAAAAAAACAAATTTCTTCATCAGTTTAGGCCGATATATATTCTTCTACATATTTTTCGTAAAAAAAAAAAAAAAAAATCGCAATAAGTGTATATTGATTGGTTTGGGCAAAATTTATTGCATCTACAAACTATGGGAATAGATTTATGGCATTTTTATTATTATTTATTTTTACTAGTAATGGCGGCAAGCTGTGATTTTTAGCGGGACTTCAACGTTGCGGCAGACAGATCGGACACTTTTGACACTTTTTTGGGGACCAATGACATTTATACAGCGATTTGAGCTTTAAAGAGGAAGTAAACACTGATGGGGTTTACTTCCTCCACATTACCCTGCAAAGTAGATGCATAATGGGCTGCTATGCATCGCATAGTAGCCCATTATGTGCCACTTACCTGAAAACAAAGCCTGCGACATCCAGCACTGTCCCCTGTGCTGGCAGCGTCCATCTTCTGCCCCTCTTCCTTCCGGGGCAGCAATCTCTGTCTCTGTGACTGGCCGGAGTCGCGTGACGTCACAGTGACGAGTCGGCACGGAGGCCGTTTCTTCACTGTGCATGTGCTGAAATGATGTTGGCACATCTCGTACACTGTATATCTCTGGAACCATGCAGGTTTGGGAGATATGCAGGGCACATACAGGTAAGCCTTATTATAGGCTTACCTGTAGGTTAAAGTGGTTGTCATGAGTTGACAACCACTTTAAATAGCCACTGATTACTGTATAAATGTCACTGGCAGGGAAGGAGTTAAACTGTAGGGGGCGATCAAGGGGTTAACTGTGTTCCCTCACTGTGTTCTAACTGTGTGGGGCCTGGGCTGGCCAGGGCATGACAGATCTAACTGATCCCAATTACTGGGAACAGTAAATCTGTGTCATGTCCCCTGACAGAATGGGGATCCGCCCTGATTACATCAGCAGATCCCCGTTCTGCCTCTGTAACAGGCGATCGCTGGCAGACATCAATTCCACCCGACCTGCAGGCACGCTCTAGCAGCATGCAGAGGGCGCAAGAACCCGCAACTGCACCTGCGCGAGCCGCCGTACAACTGCGGCGATTCACGCAGGAGAGCCGGCCTACTGCCGTATAACTACTGCGGCTGGTCAGCAAGCGGTTAATAACATATGTATGAATTATATACAGTAGTTTCTTACAGTACAACATACATTAAATATGGGCACAATAAAAAGCGCAACTCCAGCCAAAACTTTTTATGCCTTGGTGTCAAGAAGCCTAGTAATCGGCTCCCCCACACCCCAAAAAAATATACTTCCTAGGTTATCACCCTAAAATGAACCTGTTAAATTAAATATTTAAAAAAGAAATAGCATATGGTTGATTAGATCCAGTATCTTTGGTGAACCTTTCAGTAACTTTTTAACCAATTATGGACCAGGCCTATTTCTGACATTTGTTGTTTACAAGTTAAAATCAGAACCCCCATTATAACATTATAAGTATTTTTTTAGCAAAGACTCTGGAGAATAAAATGGCGGTTGTTGCAATATTTTATGTCACACAGTATTTGCGCAGCGGTCTTTCAAACGCAATTTTTTTGGGGGAAAAAACACACACTGAATTAAAAAAAATAAACAGTAAAGTTAGTCCAATATTTTGTATAATGTGAAAGATGATGTTACAGCGAGAAAATAGACACCTAATATTTTACGGTTAAAAATTGCGCACACTCGTGGAATGGCGACAAACTGGAGTAAATCTCCATAGGCGACATTTTAAACATTTTTAATGGTTAAGAACTTAGAGTTACAGAGGAGATCTTTTTCTAGAATTATTGCTCTCACTTTGACGATCGTGGCGATACCTCACAGGTGTGATTTAACACCGTTTACATTTACAGACGCGACTTACGTATGCGTTTACTTTGGTGCGCGAGCACGCAGGGACGGGGCATTTTAAAATTTAATTTTTTTTTTCTTATTTATTATATTTACTTATTTTTTTACACTGCCTCTGTAAAAAAAAAAAAAAAAAAAGGTTCATTTTTATTGCTGTCACGAGGAATGTAAGCACCCCTTGTGACAGTAATAGGCAGTGACAGTGTAGCCCCCTGTTACTTTGAGTGGGCTATAATGTAAATTTTGTTTTTGGCTGAGCTGTAATCAGCTCAGATTGATTGTATATAGTTTGGCTGGCTTTGCCCTAATTTCGTTAAAGTTGTGCATTTCTCACTGTTGTCAGTAGGGGTCGCTTTTACAACAGGCCAGTATGAGAAATACAACTGAACTGAGTTATGAATAATTATTCTCCTTTCCAGAACAGCCCAGTAGGAGGTTCCTGGCCGCTGTGCATTGTGGGAAGGGGTATTTATTTGGGTGTGGCCATGTAGTCTTCCTCTTCCCTCGGGGCCCTCCAGGCCTGGGGATGTGCTGATGTGAGCTCTGCGAGTGGGCTCAGAACTCTATCTGGGGCCTACTACACCTGTGGTGATCCTGGGGCTGTCTTGCCTCTGTGGGAGAAGCTGAACCAAGCTGAGAAGATCCGGGGGAGGACCCTTGCTGGAGGAAGCCAGGGTGAAGGCTGGTCTCTCAGAAGGGCCTGGTGACTCGTTTGAAGGATACACCTGCAACTAAAGCAGCTTTTACAGCATGTCGGATGGCTTAAAGCAGGGGTAGGCAACCAGTAGCCCTCCAGCTGTTGTGGAACTACATTTCCCATGAGGCATTGCAAGGCTGGCAGTTACAATTACTCCCAGAGGCATGATGGGACTTGTAGTTCTGCAACAGCTGGAGGGCCCCAGCTTGCCTACCCCTGGCTTAAAGGTTCTGACTCTGTAAAGCTGCATCTACTTCTACCAATCTACTCCATTGCAGTATCGCCAGGTCGACTTAAAGGTTCTGGTACTGTAATCCTGTCCTATAATCTAGACTGTGCTAACTAGCTCCTGAATGATAAAGCCTGTGAGAGGGGTCTTTTCAGGATTGGTCATTCTGCAAATCTAAACTGTGCTCACTATCTCTTGAATGCAAAGCCTGTGAAAGGGGTCCATTTAAGTGTGCTCTGGCTGCTAGGTCTGTGATAGAGACTTGTCCAGATAGTTCTGCTGGCTGCTAGGTCTATGTGAGAGGCCTGTCTGGGTATACAAGATCTGCTATAGAGAGAAGCTGTTTATTTCTAAATTCAAGGAGTCTGTGAGTGATCTGCAACAAGGTATCTGAAACCTACCCTAACCCTCTCTCCTTCACTGCTTTAAAGTTCTTTATTAAAGCATTGAAAAGTGACTGGCGCCCACGTTTCTGTTCTAAAACTCCCCATTGTAGCCATGGCTCCAACCCTGAGAAGTGATGTATGATCTCCCCATCCCTGGTAAAAAATCCATAGAAATCCATACGCCTGGCCTCTAATCTACATGCAGGGCACCAGACGCATGGATTTCTATGGAGTTTTTTTTAGAAGCATGTGATTAGAGCCTGAGACTCTAATTGGCTTAAAAAAAGGGTTGGTTTGGGGCACAAAGCACTGTGCCCTGAGCCAACCCTGTTGTGTGACATTAGTGAATTAATATTCGCTGTCTTCCTGTTTCTCCTCTCGGCCAATCAGGAAGTGGGTCCTGAGACCCCATTGGCCAGGAGTCTGAAGACCCGATTGGCCGGGAGGAGAAGCGGCGGGAAGCGCCTCTGGTAATAACCTTATTGAAGGTTGGTGGTAGAACATTCAGTCATAAGGGATGCTGACGGCACATTATTTAAACAGGTGAGGCTACAGAAGTAAAGGATAGGTTCACCTTTTGTAACATGTTACATGTTATATAGGGTGTAACATGAACAAATCCCCTTATATAAAGAAAGAGTGCTAATAATCAACGTATCATAAATAATATATATACAAATATGCAACCTGTAAATATGCTCAGAACGCCACAAAAAAAAAAAAAAAAAATTATTATAAAGGATATATGCTATATGTTGCTCAAAATAAAGTCCACGTGATATTAGTGCTCCGTGTCAACCCAAAGCTCCAAATCACACATGCTCTGGACAAATCATATCAAACTGCACTCATAAAGGATGTTCCACCTGCTGGGTCCCCCACTAATGTGGTTAATATTCCAATATCCCATTTCATCCTCTTGTGGCCGTAGAAAATATACAACAGGGCCAATAAAAGAAAAGGGAAGAGCCTCTCATAGTATAATAGATGTATTTAGTCCAATGATAAAGTAATGCACTTACTGTGCGCAAGGATTTTGCACATAGATGACGAAACGCGTAGGATAGGGCTTCTGGTGACATCACCTCTATTTCTTTGGAAGCACTATAAGCGCGTGTAAGTGTTTTGTTTATTTTGTATGAAACATTATGGGGTTGATTTACTAAAACTGGAGAGTGCAACATCTAGTGCAGCTCAGCATAGAAACCAATCAGCTTCCAGTTTTTTTGTCAAAGCTTATTTGAACAAGCTGAAGTTAGAAGCTGATTGGCTACCATGCACAGCTGTACCAGATTTTGCACTCTCCATTTTTAGTAAATCAACCCCACTATGTCTTATGGCAGCTGCTCTCTATTCACAGTTAATTCTCACATATTTTATTTTAGCGTGGGTGTAAAATATTATAATAGGGTGTAACGTGTAACATGTTACTGTGCTTCAGTCCCTGAACACTCCCAATCCCCCACTGTGGCAGCAAGTGGGGGGATCCACTTGACATACACGCTGTCACAATTTTAAAAATAAGCCAGTTGTGCGAGGCTCCGCCCACAACGCCATGTTACGCATTCTTGAAGCTCTATGAACGAATCACAAGTCCCATCTGACACTGCGGCAGATGGCCAGTAGCAGTGGTGACTGGTGGATTTTTCTTTTGGGGGGGCCGGCAAACAAGCACCCCCCTCCGGACGGCTCTGACAGCACCCCCACTGCGGCCCGTGGCATGGGACTGACAACCTCCCCGGGACTGACAAACCTTCCCACCCCCCCTCGGGCTGCCGGCGATCAGGCACCTACCCTAGGCTGGTGGGCTGTGGTATCATCTCCTCCTCTCTACCTCTCCTTGGGTGCGGGCAGCGGCTCCGGTGTCTGCTCCTCCCGTGGCCTCTTCCTGTTGTGTCTCCTCCTTGTTCCTCTAAAGCGCTAGGCATCCAATGGGATCACCTGACGCTTTGGCCAATCAGAAAACAGGTCTCACAACCTGGCTCCTGATTGGCATGGAGAAATGTTAGTATGAAATTAGCGAAAATTCATTTATTCATTCAATTTGTTACTGTCACACAACTGGGTGGGATCCGGCAGAGTGCTCTGCGCCCCGAGCCCACCCTTTTTTGAAGCCTATTAGAGCCTCTGGTTCTAATTACGTGCTTCAAAAAAAGTATCCCCTTCCCCCTATTGGAATCCATAGTCCGATGCCCTGAAATGTAGATCAGGGGGCCGGACGCATGTATAGGGGGTGACACCCATGCGCCCTCTATGGACGAGCCGCCACTGGCTAGTAGTTCTCAATAAACTGCGAGGGTGCTGATAAGCGCTCTTGTAATTCGTTCATTCTGGATTCAGCACAGCCAACTGGAATACTGCCACCAGGAAAGCACAGAGAAACTGAGCCTTCCCCTGCCTTCCTTTCCAGGCTGTGATGCTGCTCTGGTAGGGCGCCACCTACAGTGGAGGAAGCACACTGTACCTGTCTGCAGGCTGGTTTCAACAAACAACCCAGAGAGTCTTTCCATTTTCTCTTTGCAGTAGATTTTTATTCAAAGAACTCTCCATTTGCACCCATATATTTAATGACAAATCATAAGAAGAAAGAAAAGAAGGATAAAACAAAGAAGAAGAAGAAAGAAAAAAAATAAACCAGAATCGGTTCTCTTGATCCTGGTCCCTAACCAAAACATTCCCAAGAGCTATGGAGCTTGAAGGTGGAACCTCCCCATTTTATAAAACCTGTGATTCCAGTGGGCAAATACCAGGAGGCCCAGGCGGGAAGAATAATCTTTGGCTACGCCCTCTAACAGTGCCTCTGAACCAGAATTTCAGTCCAGGAAATCGATTTTGACCCTGGATGATGTCTGAACAAAGATGGCATCATCCTTCTGGAGGGAAAAGCAAAGCAGATGAAAGCATTGTTAGGGGGAGTACTGTGAACTCTGTGAGAGGTAATAAATACCGGGTAATGTTACAATTACACACAGGGCTGGCCCAAGACATTTTGCTGCCTGGGTCCAAAAATTAAATGCTGCCCCCCTCCCACCCACCCCCCCCAAAAAAATCACACCCACCAAAAGGCCCCCACATCCATTATTTTATAGCATGATAATTAAAACTAAAATTAAATGTATCAGGAAGTCAGATTTACATGCAACAGCACCTTGTCTATATGCAAAATTATATGACATAGCATTATGTTCAATTCAAAGGGACGGGCTAGGGCAGTATATAGACAGGCTAGGGTAGTATATAGACAGGGTAGGGTAGTATATAGACAGGCTAGGGTAGTAAATGGACAGGCTAGGGCAGTATATGGACAGGCTAGGGTAGTATATGGACAGGGTAGGGTAGTATATAGACAGGCTAGGGTAGTAAATGGACAGGCTAGGGCAGTATATAGACAGGCTTGGATAGTATATAGACAGGCTAGGGTAGTATATGGACAGGCTAGGGCAGTATAGGGGCAGGCAAGGGTAGTATAGGGGCAGGCGGAGCGGCCCAGGGAGCAGTTGTCAACATGACACACAAAACCGGACAAAAAAATTTTGATCGTAAATTTGCTGGGTAAATAGAAGAGGAGAGGTGGCTGTGGTTCAATTTGCTGCCCCTCTCAAAGTGCTGCCTGGGTCCAATGGACCCACTGGGGCCCATGGTAGGGCCGGCACTGATTACACATTACTTAGCATGCATGGACTTAACATGAAAAAAAAATATCTGATTTGAATGTTGAATGGGAGAACTTATTGCCCGCACTATGGACCAGATGAGGCTTAACAAAACTGTTTGTAGGATTTATAGGCTTAGTTCCCATTTCTGACCGTGTTTCATGCTTCAGACATATTTAGGGTAAAGCATGCAACATGGTCCCATTCCCCTGCGATGTCATAAAAAATAGATTACAGGACCATTAATTAATGGATGTGTATGGATATTTTATGAAGAAAATGTATACTGTTTAGCAGTGGCGGCCCATCCATGTGTCCGTCCCCTTAATCTACATACAGGGCGCCGGACACACGGATTCCAATGGGGGCGTGTGTGTTTTTTTTAAGCATGTGATTAGAGCCAGAGGTTCTAACAGGCTTCAAAAAAGGGTGGGCTCGGGGCACAGAGCACTGGGCTCCGAGCCCATCTAGTTGTGTGACAATAGAGAATGAATATTCACAATCGCCACACTGATCCTAATCTGCAAGCGGGTCCTGAGACCTGATTGCCTGAAAGGACAGGCAATGCTATTGGACACCTAGCAGGAGGAGGAGGGAGGAGACGCACGGTGGCAGCCAGCATGATGCAGAGCAGGAAGAGACAGCTGCTGCCCATCGCCCGTAGGAGCGCTGCTTGCCCACAACGTAGATGGGATAAGCTTGGGGCTGGATGACCGACCGCGAGACCCCCGAGTAGGAGTGGGGTGCCACCGGCCGACCGGGGGGGGGGGGTGGTTGTTTGCCGCCCCCCCTGAAAAAAAAAACACACAACAGCCGCCACTGCCTTTTAGTGTCACTTTAATGGCCATGTAATCTATTTTTCACTAAATTGTTTCTTGCTGTGTTTTTCTGCCTCCTTGTAAAGTCACCCCTTAACAGGAAGTCAGATCACAGCAGCAAAAAGGGGAATTTGGAAATCTGGAGAAGGATGACAGCAATAGAAGGGACTTTTTGAGTTAAGAATACATATTGAAATAAACATTTTTTTTATAAACCAGAGTTTAGAGTCACTTTATTTAAAAAATACAAATGAAAGGTTTGTCAAATAAAATGTTTTTCAAATATAACCATGATAGCATCATAATGAAATGCATTGCAAATTGATAAAACACAAAAATGAATTAAAAATACATGCTGCGTTTGATAGGTGGTGAGTGGGTGTTATGTTGCCTCTGCACCTCCTGTTTTACCCCATAAAAGTCCGCACCACTGCGCCGCAACCACGTGCATTGGACACGGTTGCGGGGCGGCCCCATCCACTTGAATGCCTAGGCGCAGGCGCATAACTACAGGGGTTGCAAATGCTCCAGGTGGCCCATGTGCCTCCCTTGCAAACCTGAATAGGAGGGATGGTGGGGGCGGCATTTAGAGGAACCAATCTCCCCCATTTTCCTCCTAATGCAGGAGATTGGTTCCTCTATATGCTGCCCCCGCTGCCCCTCCTATCCAGGTTACTTGTCTTCTGCTGTTCCCAGGGCCCCTGTGTGCTTCCCTG
>BLSH010485638.1:1442990-1457447 GCA_018402905.1 Glandirana rugosa | reverse complement strand
TAAAAAGCCCCCCCCCCCCCCCCCACAGAGCTGCTGTCTTCCCCCCTCCTCTCTCCTGCCAGCTGCTGTAGAAGATTTGTCATGATGGAGAGATGGGAACGGGTCAGTAAATTTGTCATTTACCCGCTCCTTCCTTTTCTGAATTGACAGAGTCAGTGATTGGTACCAATTGGTTCACTCGTAACCGAAGCATAGGAAACTGTTTTTACTATACTTCTGTTTCTGAATGAATGGGTGGCTCAGTGCACAGCTATTCCTGTCCATTCATTCTGTGCAGCTGAGGCTACACAGATGGAGATTGAGGGCTGAGGTTTGATTAGACCCCTGATATCTCACCAAAGCCCCCCAACAGAGCTCCTTAAAAAATTGTAAAAAATAATACAAAATAAAATTGTAAAAGAAATAAAATGAAATGGTAAAAAAATAATAAAATTTAAATAAAAATTGAAAACTACTGACACCAGTCAGGGAACTATCAGGGTTGCAAAGGTTGCAATTGTGACCGGGCCCTGGCATTTACACCACCATGGGGAGGCCCAAAGATAGCAGAAAGGGGGCCCCGCTGCAGAACTTGTGAAAGGGTCCCATTGCGGGACCGTAATAAGAGACCCGCAAAGGGAGTAAAGTGCCCCAGGATCAGTGGGAAGAGGGAAGGGCCCTGGCCAGGGGTTAGGGGGGCCCTTCATAATTTCTTGCACCGGGGCCCTGAAGGTTTTAGTTACGCCTCTGCCCAGGCGACTTAATTCTTGCATGGCTGTGGTTCTTTACATTGTGACTGCAGCAAGAACTAAACTGGGCCAGTGTTAACTACTGAATTTGAGCTATTTAAGTGTGGAATGTGTACACCCCATCTGCTGCCTTTGCAACTTCAGAGATAACGGTTTTGGGGTCAGTATAAATGAGGCTCAACCATGTTTTTTTACCACACTCCAACCGCATGTGTAAACACGCTCTTAGTGTTGCTGAGATTCCAATTACAATAACGTATAATGTATTATAGGTAGATAATAACACAAAAGCAGGCACTTGACACACCATCATCCTGAGCTCTTGCTAGGAGCCCCCAGATTGGGAATCCATGATTACCTCCAGCTCCTAGGTCCCCCCGCTTTACACATCATCCCACCCCTTTCCCTGCACAGGTCTCTATACAAGTCTTGCAGAAAGACACAGGAATTGAGGTGGTGGTGGTGAGGGCTTTACCTTCAGAGCTCCAGATGTCCTCAATAGAATAACATTTTAATAAATATGTTATGTCCTACTTCTGCTTTGCACTGTTCCGTGTGTGACAGTATTACTTTAATTAATGACACAGGTGAAGGTCACAAGATTTGTGGCTAATTACATGCAGGTAAGGCACAAACTGACTCTAATTAACCACAGAAACTGTAGAATTTCATATGACTGTAATTAATGGGGTGAGTTGACAATTCTAGTAGTGCTGAAGGCTGGTCCACCTCTTCCCACATCTTTCTACAGAACAGTGAATAAACTGCTCGTAGTAGTGGGCCAGTATGTAGCACCTCCTAGTGGTGGTTGAAAACCCTATTCCTGTGCTAGGAACCTACTCTGCTAGGGATACCCCCTGAAGGAAGATTCACGTGGTTTACAGGGTCCCATTCTGTGGTCGCCAGCCTGTTCTCTCCATGGTCATGCCAGTCCCCCGAGTTACTGAATACTTGGTGTAGCCTCCACCAACACACTGGCAAGCATCACTCACTATGGCACCACTGTATTCCACAGGGCCAAGTTGCACACAAGGTTCCCCAGGTATAGGAATTTGCATAACATACAGGAAGCTTATCATAGCTGCATAGAGTCTCATCCTCTGCCCACTTCAAATAGTTCTCCAGCTATCCTTCTTTGACCCACTCATCGGAGTGGGAATTCTGGCATTCCCCAGAGGGAAAAGCTGTTGTCTGGTATGCTACATGGTATTTGTTAACAAAGCTCTTGGATTATCACAAGGGCCCTAATATGGAACACATTGGCAACATGGTATTTTTGTTGGTGAGACCCTTGGCTTTGCACAAAGGCCTTAATCAGGAATGATTACCTACATGGTATTTGTTGGTGAGGAGTCGGACCTTGGATTTCCCCATGGGCTTTAATCAAAACACATTGGCTACATGGTACTTTTTTAGTGAAGCCCTTGGATTCTCATAAATGTGAACTCATTGGTTACATGGTATTTATTGGTGAGGCCCTTGGCTTCCCATCAGGAACACACTGGCTTCATGTTATTTGTTGGTGGGGCACTTGGTTTCCCATGAGGGCCTCAATGGGGGGCACATTGGCTACATTGTATTTGTTTGTGAGGCCCTGGGATTCCCACAAGGGCCTTAATCAGGAACACATTAGCTACATGGTATTTGTTGGTGAGGCCCTTGTATTCCCAATGAGGGTCCTAGACAAGAACACGTTAGCTACATGGTATTTGTCGGTGAGGCCCTTGGCTTCCCACAAGGGCCTTAAAGGGGTTGTAAAGGCAGAAGGTTTTTTTTATCTTCATTAAGATAAAACACCTTTTGTGTGTAGCAACCCCCCCAGCACCCCCTAATTACTTACCTGAGCCCCTTCTCTCTCCAGCAATGTCTATGAATGTCTTAGCCATCCAGGATACTCCTCCTGATTGGCTGACACACAGCAGTGGTGCCATTGGCTCCTGCAGCTGCCAATCAAAGTCAGCCAGCCAGTCAGGGGAGAGAGGGGGCGGGGCAGGGCTGGGTCGGGGCTGAATGGATACACAGAGGTCTGACTCGGCTAGGGTACCCCCATGCAAAGCTGCTGGCTGAGGGGGCACTCAATAGAAGGGAGGGGCCAGGAGCAGCAAAGAGGGACCTGAAAAGAGGAGGATCCGGGTTTCTCTGTGCAAAACCAGCTTGGATTCCCATGAGGGCCTTAATCAGGAGCACATCAACTACATGGCATTTGTTTGTAAGACCCATGCATTCCAATGAAGGCCCTAATCAGGAACACATTGGTTACATAGTATTTGTTGGTGAAGCACTTGGATCCCCACAAGGACTTTAAACAGGAACAGATTAGCTACATTGTAATTGTTGGTGAAGTCACTCATTCGGGGAGCTTTACTAAAACTGGAGCACTCATAATGTAGTGCACCTGTGCATAGCACCCAATCAGCTTCTATGTTTTATTATCAAAGCCAAATTGAACAAACTGAAGTTAGAAGCTGACGGGGTACTATGCACAGCTGCACCAGATTCTGTGTGCTCCAATGTTAGTAAATCTTCCCCACTGGCTACATGGTATTTGTTAGTGAGGCCCCTGGTTTCCCATAAGAGCCTTAATCAGGCACACATTGGCTACATGGCATTTGTCAGTGAGGCCCTTGGATTTCCACGCAGACCTTAATCAGGAACACATTAACAACATGGTAGTTATTGGTGAGGCCTTTGGATTCCTACAAGAGTCTTAATCAGGAACTCATTAGATACATGGTATTTGTTGTTGAATCCTTGAATGGGAATGAGGGCCTTAATCAGGATACAATTGTTTACATGGTATTTGTAGGTGAGGCACTTGGATTCCCACAAGGGCATTAATCAGGAACACATTGGCTGCATTGTATTTGTTGGTGCAGCCCTTGGATTCCCACAAGGGCATTAATCAGGAGCATATATACTACATGATATTTGTTGGTGAAGCCCTTGGATTCCACAAGGGCTTTAATCAGGAACACGTTGGCTACATGGTATCTGTTGGTGAGGCCCTTGGATTCCTACAAGAGTCTTAATCAGGAACTCATTAGATACATGGTATTTGTTGTTGAATCCTTGAATGGGAATGAGGGCCTTAATCAAGAGACAATTGTTTACATGGTATTTGTTGGTTCAGCCCTTGGATTCCCACAAGGGCATTAATCAGGAGCATATATACTACATGATATTTGTTGGTGAAGCCCTTGGATTCCCACAAGGGCATTAATCAGGAGCATATATACTACATGATATTTGTTGGTGAAGCCCTTGGATTCCACGAGGGCTTTAATCAGGAACACATTGGCTACAAGGTATCTGTTGGTGAGGCCCTTGGATTCCTACAAGGGACTTAACCAGGAACACACTGGCATTTTCGGGAAACAATGAAGGTTTTGGCCGGCCTTCAACCCTACCATAAAGTGCCCACTGACTAGAACAACCTGTACTGATGGTATGTGTGGTTGTGCTTACTTTTTAAGCTTTTTTTCTCACAGGTATACTTTAAACTTGCTTTATTGTCTAACGTTCTGCTACCCCTTTACCAAAGAGCAAAAAAAAGGAAATATTAAATTCAAATTCATTAGTACATTTCCTGATTTACTTAAAGCTGATTTCTGATCTGTTGCTACAGCTTACTGCACACTATGGGGTTGATTTACTAAAACTGGAGAGTGCAAAAGTTAGAAGCTGATTGGCTACCATGCACAGCTGCCCCAGATTTTGCACTCTCCGGTCTTAGTAAACCAACCCCTATGTCTATTTAGATTACCCAACCACTTAAATTTTAACTCATTTATGCCCCGATGAAAGCAGAAAGTGCCATTTACACCCATCACTTCCATCACCCCCCTTCTTTCTCTGCCGGTTCCAACACTCACCTGACTTTTGGCAATGATTCCGCATTAAAGGGTCAGCGAAAGATCGATAGGAGTCAATAATTCTTCCCCTATTACAGCCCTCCCCCTACGCTCGGAATCTATAAGTCATCTCCACAGATATAGATTAGCTCTTTGGTCAACAGGAGCTGCAATGTAACCCTTTTAACCTCCTCTGCATATCTACACGCTGATGTAAGAGAAATGAGAGGGAGCTTTTTCCCCTGTGAGTCAATAGAACAAGTGTGAGATCTCAATATCTGTTTCCTTATTAATTCTAATAAGTGTTGGGCTTAATATCCCACCTCATCTGATGCCGATATTAAATGTCTGTACATCTGCTGGCCGTGTGCATGCATTTTATGAGGCGTATAAAAAGGCTATTGTGCATGTTCTATCCAGCAGAGGGGGCACTTTTCCCTGATAACCCATGCCAAGCCTCATCCATCTAAGATTGATATCTATTTAGACATAGAAGCTGTCATTCATTGTGTCTTCATTTATTTGGGAGATCCCAGGGTTTTATCTAGCCTTCAACACAGAACCAGCAGGTTGAGTTATTTAACACTGCCACTGGGGGGCGCTACATCAGAGAATTCATCTATTCTTTGAAAGTTAATTCTACCTTTTGGAAAATATTTATTAAATGCATTAAAAAAAAAAAAGGAATTCATTTATTTTTTTTGCTTTGGAGCCTACACTTACAATCACTGACACCAAAGACAGGTTATGATTGCATCCACTGATACCAAAGATGGGGGTATTATTGCTTCCATTGACCACAATGCTGGTGGTTATTATGGCATCCACTGGCACCTACAGTGCCTTAAAAAAGTATTCATACCCCTTGAAATTTCCCACATTTTGTCATGCTACAACCAAAAACGTAAATGTATTTCATTGGGATTTTATGAGATAGACCGACACAAAGTGGCACATAATTGTGAAGTGGAAGGAAAATGATAAACGGTTTTCAACATTTTTTACAAATAAATATGTGAAAAGTGGGGTGTGCATTTGTATTCAGCCCCCTTTACTCTGATACCCCTGACTATAATCTAGTGGAACCAATTGCCTTCAGAAGTCACCTGATTAGTAAATAGAGTCCACTTGTGTGTAATTTAATCTCAGTATAAATGCAGCTGTTCTGTGAAGCCCTCAGATTTTTTTTTTAGAGAACCTTAGTGAACAAACAGCATCATGAAGGCCAAGGAACACACCAGACAGGTCAGGATAAAGTTGTGGAGAAGTTTAAAGCAGGGTTAGGTTATAAAAAACTATCCCAAGCTTTGAACATCTCACGGAGCTCTGTTCAATCCATCATCCGAAAATGGAAAGAGTATAGCACAACTGCAAACCTACCAAGACATGGCCGTCCACCTAAACTGCAAGGAGAGCATTCATCAGAGAAGCAGCCAAGAGGCCCATGGAAACTCTGGA
Source organism: Glandirana rugosa (assembly GCA_018402905.1). Taxonomy (NCBI): domain Eukaryota; kingdom Metazoa; phylum Chordata; class Amphibia; order Anura; family Ranidae; genus Glandirana; species Glandirana rugosa. The sequence continues at coordinate 1,451,410 of BLSH010485638.1, read as the reverse complement.
GGAGCTGCAGAGATCCACAGCTCAGGTGGGAGAATCTGTCCACAGGACAACTATTAGTCGTGCTCTCCATAAATCTGCCCTTTATGGAAGTGTGGCAAGAAGAAAGCCATTGTTGAAAGAAAGCCATAGGAAGTCCTGTTTGCGAGAAGCCATGTGGGGGACACAGCAAACGTGGGGAAGAAGGTGCTCTGGTCAGATGAGACCAAAATGGAACTTTTTGCCCTAAAAGCAAAACGCTATGTGTGGCGGAAAGCTAACACTGCACATCAATCTGAACACACCATCCCCACTGTGAAACATGGTGGTGGCAGCATCATGTTGTAGGGATGCTTTTCTTCAGCTTGGACAGGGAAGCTGGTCAGAGTTGATGGGAAGATGGATTGAGCCAAATACAGGGCAATCTTAGAAGAAAACCTGTTAGAGTCTGCAAAAGACTTGAGACTGGGGCGGAGGTTCACCTTCCAGCAGGACAACGACCCTAAACATCCAGCCAGAGCTACAATGGAATGGTTTAGATCAAAGCATATTCATGTGTTAGAATGGCCCAGTCACAGTCCAGACCTAAATCCAATTGAGAATCTGTGGCAAGACTTGAAAATTGCTGTTCACAGACGCTCTCCATCCAATCTGACAGAGCTTGAGATATTTTGCAAAGAACAATGGGCAGAAATGTCCTCTCTAGATGTGCAAAGCTGGTAGAGACATCCCCAAAAAGACTTGCAGCTGTAATTGCAGTGAAAGGCGGTTCTACAAAGTATTGACTCAGGGGGGCGCCATACAAATGCCCCCCACACTTTTTCGTGTATTTATTTGTAAAAAATGTTGAAAACCATTTATCATTTTCCTTCCACATCACAATTATGAGTCACTTTGTGTTGGTCTATCACATAAAATCCCAATAAAATACATTTACATTTTTGGTTGTAAAATGACAAAATGTGGAAAAGGGGTATGAATACTTTGTATGTTAGGAGTTATTATTTCATCCACTGACACCAAAGCGGGTGGTTATTATTCCATTTACCGACTCCAATGCTGGGGTTTATTATTGCACTCAATGACACAATTGCTGGGGGGCTTTATTGCACTCACTGACAATAATTTTGGGGGTTTTAATTCCGTCCACTGGCACCAATGTTGAGAGTTATTATTGCACTCGCTGACACCAATGCTGGGCATTACTGTACATGGGGAGGAAGTTGAATTGTTCAGTGTGCATTGTGATACGCTGCAAATGAAGCAGGATCATAGGTGTACGCAGCCTATTACATTAGGGTGTGCACCCCAAATTTATAAAAACATAGACTGTTTCAGTAGAGCAATGGACTTGTCAGCAGGGCAGAGATTGGTGTCAGTAGGGCAGAGATTTGTGTCAGTAGGGCAGTGGATGGTGCTTTTTATTTTAATTTTATTTATTTATTATTTTTTTACAATTTTTAGGAGCCTCGTTGGGGGGCTTTGGTGAAATATCAGCAGGAGGAATCTGCACCGCACTGGGTGATTAGGGTGTGCCCAGGCACACTGGGCACACCCCATGTGCATGCCTATGAGCAGGATCGATATTTTTGGGTGTTGAGATGCGTTACATCCCATTTAATTTGAATAGGTTGCCTAATTTGATGCAATGCACCTCAGTGCACAATAATGCACTACTATTGTGCAGCCCTGTGGAAGTGTCGAGGCTGCACTTAAAGTGATACTAAACACACACTGTATAATTTCCATTGCCCCTTCTATCTCTGTAAATGAATGATGGCTCTGTAATTATTTTAATAATAATAAAAAAAATCTAAGTACCTTTTTCCTAATTAATATCCAGCTGTCACATCACCCAGCTCTCTCCCAGCCTGTCTGCAGGGAAACATAAGCAGGAGGAGCTTTTAGTCCTCTGCAGCCGGTCACATGGTCAAAAAAAAAAAAACAGCCTTTGGAATACGGAGTAAAAATAAATAATTAATATCAATAAACTGTTTTAAATTGTCATACAAATATGTATTTGAAATAAATCTTCATTATTTTGTGGAAAAAACATGGTGTGGGCGGATTTCTGCCAGTCACAGGCTGTGTCACCCCCCTCCAGCCCGTGTCTTAGAATAACAGGGAGGTGAAGCCTCCATCAATCAATATTTAATATTCCACTTCTATTGTGTTTAGCTGGTTAGTAGGCATGGAGGAGAGAGGGGGTGGGCTGTCATTTACCACTGTGTATTCACGCACATGTTTGACTCTATAGCAGTGATGGCCAACCTTGGTACCCCAGATGTTTTGGAACCATATTTCCCATGATGCTTAACTACATTGCAGAGTGCATGAGCATCAGGGGAAATGTAGTTTCAAAAAATCGGGGGGTGCCAAGGTTCGCCATCAATACTCTATAGTCACAAGGGCTGCTCAGATGTGATAGGGAGGAAATGCTCAGCATACACAACATGGGCACTTTATTGGGTACACCTTGCTAGTACCGTGTTGGACCCCCTTTTGCCTTCAATCTTCATGGGATAGATTCAACAAGGTGTTTGGAAACATTCCTCAGAGATTTTGGCCATGATAGCATCACGCAGTTCCTGCAGATTTGTCGGCTGCACATTACTGATGCCAATTTCCCGTTCCACCACATCCTAGAGGTGCTCTATTGGATGAGATGTGGGGAGTGTGGAGGCCATTGGAGTGCAGTGACCTCATTGTCCAGTGGTGAGATGATTGGAGCTTTGTGACATGGTGCATTATCCTGCTGGAAGGAGCCATCAGAAGATGGGGACACTGCAGTCATAAAGGGATGGACATGATCAGCAACAAAACTCAGGTAGGCCGTGGTGTTTAATCGATGGTCAATTGGCGCTAGGGGGCCCAAAGTGTGCCAAGAAAATATCCCCCCCACCATTACACCACCACCACCAGCCTGAACCGGTGATACAAGGAGGGATGGATCCATGCGCCAAATTCTGACCCCACCATCTGAATGTCGCAGCTGAAATGGAGACTCATCAGACCAGGCAACGTTTTTCCAATTTTGGTGATCCTTTGCCAATTTTAGCCTCAGTTTCCTGTTCTTAGCTGAAACCGGTGTGGTCTTCAGCTGCTGTATCCCATTTGCTTCAAGGCTGGATGTGTTGTGCATTCAGAGATGGTATTCTGCATAGCTTGGGTGTAGCGAGTGGTTATTTGAGTTACTGTTGCCTTTCTATCATCTGGAACCAGTCTACCTATTCTCCTCTGACCTCTGACATCAACAAGGCATTTCTCTCCACATAACTGCCGCTCATTGGATATTTTCTCTTTTTCCCCACCATTCTCTGTAAACCCGAGAGATGCTTGTGTGTGAAAATCCCAGTAGATCAGCAGATTTTGAAATACTCAGACCAGTCCATCTGGCACCATCAACCATACCACGTTCAAAGTCAGTTAAATCCCCTTTCTTCCTCATTCTGATGCTCGGTTTGAACTTCAGCAAGTCGTCTTCACCACATCTACATGCCTAAATGCGTTGCTGCCATGCGATTGGCTGATTAGCAATTTGTGTTACCAAGCAATTGAACAGGTGTACCTAATAAAGTGTTCGGCGAGTGTAGAAACTCACTGAAAACTGAGCATGTGCAGAGCTGCCAACGCTGCTCTGCAAAATCCCCAACTGCAGTGGGGACATGGACAGAAGGGGGAGATAGAGAGCAACAGGATCAACCAGGTTTTTTTTTTTGCAGAATACAGAAAATCTCATAGTGACTGAGTGAGTATGGAATACTCAGCGTGGAATACGCCATTTATTTTTTTTAGGATGTGGCTTTATAAATCTAAAGTTGTCTACCACTGGTCTAACCCTTCCCCTCCTCCATCCAAAACTAAAAAAAAAGTTTAACCTTTACAACCACTTCAACATCATGCAATGCCTGGAATAATTTCCATCCGCTGCCATATATTTTTCTTTAGGTGAATTTCCAAGGAGTGAGAATGCAGCTGAAAACTTCTTCCAGCTACAGAAGCAGCAAATGGATTTTTATTTTTGGTGTGGAGTAATGGGAAGGGAACGTCTCCTACCTGTTTAATGAGCCCGGTGTTCCTGATGTGCAGCCGCAGTTCAGCTGGAATGATCAAAGCGACGCCGCTGAAAACATATATGTTGATTCGGTATTGAGAAGCCCGAGGCGCCACTTTCATGTTGGCGCGGTACCTGCATAGATTGTATGGAATAATATTAGCGGTAATGCAGATTTCATTGTCACTCTCATTACAATAGAAGAATAAAAAAGAGTAATAACGGCAGTCTGAGGCATTGTCACCTCTATCATATGGAAATACCTACCGAGGGCACATAAAGGCTGCCACGGGGCCAAGTGCAGGCAGGAGTGGGAGGGGCACCTGGGGCTCAAAATCTAAAGTGCGCTCAATAAATGTGATTAACCACTTGCCAACCAGCCGCCGTCATTTTACTGTGGCAGCTCGGCTCGTACCCACAAATCGCCATAGCTGTACATCGGTCGCGGGAACGTGTATTGTGGCACGCATGCGCTCACTGGCCAGCGGGGGAGCCAATTAGCGAGTGGGGCGGGCTTGATGTCTGCCAGCCACCTGCGATCGCTCCCTTGCAGTGACAGAACGGGGATCTGCCTGTGTAAACAAAGCAGATCTCCGTTCTGACAGGGGAGATCACACAGACCGTGTCTTTCTGCTATGCAGATCTGTGTATTTTCCCAGGCATTCCACCCCCCATACACCTGCAGGGAACACATTTAACCCCTAGATCACCCCCTAGTGTTAACCCCTTCCATGCCAGTGTCATTTATACAGTAATCAGTGCATTTTTATAGCACTCATCGCTGTATAAATGTCATTGGTCCCAACAAAAGTGTCCGATCTGTCCGCCGCAATGTCGCAGTCCCGCTAAAAATCGCTGATCACCGCCATTACCAGTAAAAAAAAAAAATAATAATAAAACTGCCATAGATCTATTCCCTATTTTGTAGAAGCTATAACTTTTGCGCAAACCAATCAATATACGCTTATTGCGATTTTTTTTTTAACAAAAATATGTAGCAGAATACATATCGGCCTAAATTGATGAAGAAATGAATGAAGTTTTTTTTTTTTTGCTCTTTTTTTTGGATACTTATTATGGCAAAAGGTAAATTATATTGTTTTTTTCAAAGTCATCGCTTGTTGTTTATAGCACAAAAAATAAAAAACGCAGAGGTGATCAAATATCACCAAAAGAAAGCTCTATTTGTGGGGGAAAAAGGACACAAATTGTGTTTGGGTACAACGTCGCACGACCGCGCAATTGTCAGTCAAAGCGTCACAATGCCGAATCGCAAAAAAATGGTCTGGTAATTAAAGGGGAAAGCCTTCTGGTCCTCAAATTGTTAAAGAACGAGGGGTGGATTAAAGGGTAACTCCACTGTCATGGGGGGTGAAAAAATAGCAAATAAAAAAAATACTATATCGCATATAATTGACCTTTCCTTTTCAATCTGCAGCTGCTGTAATTTTCTGTAATATGGCTACCTGGAGTTGTTCTGTACACAGAATGTATACAGAACGACCCCCCCCCCCCGCTTGTGTGATTGGCTGACTGATTTTCCAGAAAAGTCTGCACTAAGATAAAAGTCAGATTTCAGGCATCCCCTGCAACAATAATGTCATTTTTGGTGAGATACTCCCAATAGGACCTCTAAAGGGAGGCAGGCCCAGCAGTTTTCCTCATTAGAGCCCCGCAACAACAGCAGCTGGTTGATAATTATTAAGCCACTCCCATTAGGACTCCCTTAGCACATGGACCCAGAGGAACACACAAGAATTTCTTCAGTATAATAAAAGATAGGAATCTGCAACAAAGTTTGTAAAAATCCTTGCAGTGTACAGAGATCACCCAGAGGGGAATGTTTTTTTTTCTCAATAAAAGTGGAGTAATGCTTTAAGGCTCAGTTCACATAATGAACCACATGTGAATGGCACAGGAATCACACCAAAGACTCACATGCAGCAATTTTGGAACTGCATTGCAACCGAATCGCATGGTTGTTTTGTACCATGCGATCCGCACTGCGTTTGTGACCTGCATTTGAGGTGTCATTAAGATTGCACTGACACTGACTGCGGAATGCAAGGGCAGAGCGATTTGAATGCCATGAAGGAAATGCATGAATGGCAGTGTTTCCTGTACCACATTAGTGTGAGCCCAGTCTTACTAAAGGCCAATACACTGTGTACTTTGCATAGTGCAGTTGCTCCAGAGCTTAGTAAATGAGTTGAAGCTTCACTTTGCAAAGAATATCCAATCAGATGCAAGGAAAAAAAAAAAAAAAAGCATTTTTTGCCTGCACATGATTTGATGATGGAAGTCAGCAGAGCTTCCTCTTATTTACTAAGCTCTGGAGCAACTGCTCTTGCAAAGTGCACAGTCTATTTGATTTTAGTAAATCCTCCCAATGCTATTAAAGAGGAATAAACCCTGATGGGGTTTACTTCCTCTATGGTACCCTGCAATGTAAAAGCAGAATGGGCTAGTATGCATCGCAATCTCAGTGAAGGAATGGCACGGAGGACGTTTCTTCATTGCCCATGTGCCCGATGACATTGGCACATCTCGTACACTGCATATCTCCTGAACCGTGCAGGTTTAGGAGATATTCAGGGCACCTACAGATAAACCTTATTATAGGCTTACCTATAAGTTAAAGTGGTTGTCACAGGTTGACAACCACTTTAGAGGGGTTGTAAAACCTAGATTTATTTTTTTTAAACAAAAATAACAAACATGCATAAACTTACCTGCTCTGTGCAATCGTTTTGCACAGAGCAGCCCTGATCCTCCTCTTCTGGGGTTCCCTGCCTGTGCTTCAGGCCCCTCCTCTTCATTGGGTGCCCCCAAGGAAAGCCGCTTTCCCTGGGGTCACCCGTGCGGGTTCGCTCCTGTGTCTTTGGATTTCATTGACAATCTGTCCAATGAGGAGAGAGACAGTAGCTGGTGCCGTTGCGCTTGTGCACATCACTGGATCGGATCGGCCTAAGGTAAAAAGGGGGGGGGGAGCTGCAGCGCAGAATGTTTTTCACCTTAATGCATTAAAGTAGAACTATAGGCAAAACTTTTTTTTTTAGAGTAAGGGAAACCAAACAGGAAGTGAGAGGAAATCCCTGAAAATTAAAGGAATTTCTTGAAGCCTCCCAGGATACCAGAACTAGTGTCCCCACTATTACTTTTCTGGGGACAACCCAACATTTAGGATTTTCTTTTTCTTCCACTTTCGGTGATAATGGTAAACAGGACAAATAGAGAGGGGGGATTTCCCTAACGGGGAACAGACAGCAATAAAAGCTGACAGGGGTTCTAATCCCTCTGCACTTCGTCCAGAACTTAAAAAAGTTTGAGGCTTTACAACTAGAGTTGAGCGAACCCGAACTGTACATTTCGGGTCTGTACCGAACTTTTGGGTATCCGGGACCCGGACTTTTCAAAAAAAGTCCGGCTTTGGGTCCGGGGTTCTGGTATTTTACTACACGTGTTAAAAAGCTGCCAAGGGCAGCCAATCAACAAGTGTTTCACTGGTTTTCCCTAGAAGCCATCACAGCCATGCCTACTAATGGCATGGCTGTGATTGGCCAGTGCATCATGTGACCCAGCCTCAATATGGGGCTGGAGTCACCGTGCTGCATGTCATCTGCTCTCAGGATAGTTTATGGAGAGGATGCTGCTGGCTCTGTGAGGGACAGATTGCAGAACATCTCATCCTGCTGCACAGAACGATCTGATTGTGGACTAGGGAGAGATACTAGTACTGTTGCTTTGAGGGACAGATTGCACACCTCATCCTGCTGCACAGAACGATCTGACTGCACTAGGTAGAGTCTGTTGCTTTAAGGGAAAGATTATTCTTCTAAAATCATTATCAAGTTGTACAGGGAAAGGTTCCAGCTGTTGCTTTAAGGGAAATATTAGTGTTCTAAAATCATCTTCAAAGTGTGTGTGAAAACCCCTATATCAGCCGCAGGGAAGCCATATTAGTGTTTTAAAATCATCTTCAAGTTGTGTGGAAAACCCTTATATCAGCCGCAGGGAAGCCATATTAGTGTTTTAAAATCATCTTCAAATTGTGTGTAAAACCCTTATATCATCCGCAGGGAAGCCATATTCGTGTTTTAAAATCATCTTCAAATTGTGTGTAAAACCCTTATATCATCCGCAGGGAAGCCATATTCGTGTTTTAAAATCATCTTCAAATTGTGTGTAAAACCCTTATATCAGCCGCAGGGAAGCCATATTAGTGTTTTAATATCATCTTCAAATTGTGTGGAAAACCCCTATATCAGCCGCAGGGAAGCTATATTAGTGTTTTAAAATCATCTTCAAATTGTGTGGAAAACCCTTATATCATACCCTTATATAGTGGGGGAGGCGGATACAGGCAGGGGGTAGTGGGGGAGGCGGATAC
>BLSH010485638.1:1415946-1434249 GCA_018402905.1 Glandirana rugosa | reverse complement strand
CCCTTCTTACAGGGAATGTAACCACTAGTCACCCTTCTTACAAGGAATGTAACCACTAGTCACCCTCCTTACCAGGAATGTAACCACCAGTAATCCTTCTTAAAGGGGTGGGTAAATGTCTACCACTTTTCTTGTAACCACAGTCGTCAATGAATAGACTAACCATCATTAACTAACAACGAGGTCTTTGGGAATCGTTGGAGGTCTTCTTGGGTTCCAAAGATAACTTAGGAACAACTCTTTCCGACCAGATTCCCAAGATGAATGAAGGATAAACGTATTCGGCAAACAAAGTTGTAGTGTTTTATGTAAAATGTGTGTATTCCCTTACTCAGTCTGGTCGTGTAAAATGTATTTTGTGATGTTGAAACAAACGGCTTATGCAAATAGGAAGTAAGTAGAACCCTTAGACCAGCCTTTCTCAACAAGGATTCAATAGAAACCTTGGGTTCTTCTGGAGGTTGCTAAGGGTTTCTGGAGCAACAATCAATTACTACCAATCAGATAAGTAACTGCTGACACCAATGTTCTTTTCACCATCTGTAAATGGGTGGGGAAATTCTTCCTAATGACCACCAATGTAAGGACCATTCCTCCCACTGATCACCAATGTAAGGAACATTCTTCCCACTGATCACCAATGTAAGGGACATTCTTCCCTCTGACCACCAATGTAAGGAACATTCTTCCCACTGATCTCCAATGTAAGGAGCATTCTTCCCACTGACCACCAATGTAAGGAGCATTCTTCCCACTGACCACCAATGTAAGGAGCATTCTTCCCACTGATCACCAATGCAAGGGGCATTCTTCCCACTGATCACCAATGTAAGGGGCATTCTTCCCACTGATCACCAATGTAAGGGACATTCTTCCCAGTGATCATCAATATAAGGGATATTCTTCCCACTGACCACCGATGTAAGGAGTATTCTTCCCATTGACAACCAATGTAAGGAGCATTCTTCCCATTGGCCAACAATGTAAGGAGCATTATTCCCACTGATCACCAATGTAAGCACAGGTGTGCACAGCCTATTACATTAGGATGTGCACCCCAAAGCTCAAACACACATGTGCATGTGTCTACAGATACAGTATATGGACCCTGCATTGATCTCCTTGCCAGCACAGTGAAAAAGAAGTGTGAAGGCACTTGTCTCATGGCAGAAGAGGAAGTTCTTTCCCATCTCTCTGCTGGCATAGACACATGCACACAGGGTGATTAGGGTGTCCCCAGGCACACCTGGCACACCCTGTGTGCACGCCTATGAATGTAAGAGACATTCTTCCCATTGACCACCAATGTAAGGAGCATTCTTCCCACTGACCACCAATGTAAGGAGCATTCTTCCCACTGACCACCAATGTAAGTGTAGCGCCCCCATAGCGATAGGTGCGTTTTTGTAGTGGGTTTTTGTTAGGAGAGGTAAAATCTAGACAGGCCTGACAGTTAGTGCAGGCCTGATTATTTTGATCTGGGCAAGGGGAGTGGCCCAGGGAGAGCTGGAGATTGCAGGAAGGAACACCCCTTGGATACTCCCCTTTGGTGCTGGAAGGCTCTGGAAAAGGGGATGGATGAGGAGGTGTCACTTTGTGATGTATGTTAAGGAGCCCTGACCAAATACAGTAATCTGCCCAGTGATCTGCCCAGCAGGGGGAGGAGAGTGTCGGATGGAAGAGGGAGATGTAGCAGAGGTGCTGTGGAGGCCTCACCCGGGAAGGGAGCCCCCAGTCTGAGGGGAGGGGAGTGACCTTGAGACCCTGGTGGCTCGGGTGCAGCCAGAAAGAGGAGTTGATTCCTGGAGCGGCACAAGGGAGCAGGAGAGCAGCAGAGGGGCTACATAGAGGACTCTTTAAAGAATCCACAGGTGTCGGTGAGTGAGAGACCCTGGGAGCTGGATGAGAAGGCTGGAGCAGGCTGGGAGGAGACAGTGGACAGTCTGTAGAGGTCGGAGAAGCCAGTCAGGGAAAGGAGTGTCACTGGGCAGTAGACAGTGAGGTAGGCTGGAGGGGCCTCGAAGATGGAAGGACTGGGAGTAGTAGTTCATCCGGTGCCCAGCTAGCACCAACGTACTTAGCTACACAATTGAGGGTCCGTGGTTTTACAATTGGGAGCCCGTGGCCCTTACCCACAACGGATGGTCCGGAGGCCCTGCTGACAGTAGAGCAGGCCTCACCATGTGTGAGCTGTGGTGGAAAAAGAAGTGTCATGGAAGCCTGATAACTTGCCTTTCAGGCCTGGAACTGCAAGTAGTGTGCAGGAGAGAGGAAGGAGAAGAGTAACGGTCAGCAAGTGTCAGTGCTGGAGGAAGAATGAGTTTATATACAGTTGGTGTACATAGAAGGTCCCGTGATTGATCTCTGGGCATCCCACAGTCATCCCTATCCCTATCCAAGTTTATTCCCCAAATAAAACAAGAAAACAAAGTACCGGCCTGTTCAGTGACTCGGGGTGTGTGGAAAATCATGTTATTTAGGGCAGCGGGCAGGTGGACCACAACTACCAGCCACCCCCAAGGGGGAACATGGCTACATAAGGGACATTCTTTCCACTTATCACCAATGTAAGGGACATTCTTCCCACTGATGACCAATGTAAGGGGCATTCTTCCCACTGACCACCAATGTAAGGGACATTCTTCCCACTGACCTCCAATTTAAGGGGCATTCTTCCCACTGACCACCAATGTAAGGAGTAAGAGTTGAGCAAACCCGAACTGTAAAGTGCGGGTTTGTACCGGACTTTAGGGTGTCCGTATGCCATTTGAGAAAAAGTCTGGGTTCGGGTATTTTTTCACACCTGTTGAATAGCTGCAGGGCAGCCAACCAACAAGCGTTTCACTTGTTTGCCCTTAGAAGCCATCACAGCCATGCCTACTAATGGCATGGCTGTGATTGGCCAGTGCATCATGTGACCCAGCCTCTATATAAGCTGGAGTCACGTAGTGCTGCGTGTCACATCATCTCATACTAGTGTAGGGAGAGGATGCTGCTGCTGCTGTGAGGGACAGATTAGCTTTAGAAAATCATCTCATACTGCTGTTGGGAGAGGATGCTGCTGCTGCTGCTGCTGTGAGGGACAGATTAGCTTTAGAAAATCTGTTAAAAACAGCGATTTATTGGTGGGTGGGTGCTAGAGGAGATTTTTGTTTGCTAGAGTACATTTTGTTTGCTAAGCAAAGTGCCTCATATAAAACCTAAGCAATTTTTCTGTTTGTTAGGTGGGAGTTTGCAGCCATTTTTGCAAGTGCAGTGCACTTGCAACTGCTTGTGTGTCAGGGACACTACTTTCATTGTGTTCTGTTAGTTCAGTTGGCAACATTTTGGCATATTTAAATGCTGCTTTTACATTGCAGTTAGACAAATTACATTTTTTTTTTTTTTTTTTTTGTGCAAAATATTACATTTGCGGCCAGCGGGGCATTTCTTGCACAAAAATAAAAAGTGTGTCTACATTGCTGGTTTAAAAAAAAAATATTCTAAATACTACATTTGCAGTCAGTGGTGCATTTCTTGCACAAAAATAAAAAGTGCGTTGACATTGCTGGTTTAAAAAAAAGAATAATAAATAGTGCTACATAGTACATTTGCACCTTGCTGTACATTTTTTTTTTTTTTTGTGCAAAATATTACATTTGCGGCCAGCGGGGCATTTCTTGCACAAAAATAAAAAGTGCATCTACATTGCCGGTTTAAAAAATAATATAATATTGTGCTAAATAGTACTTTTGCGTCCAGAATGAGGAGAGCGTCAAATAAGGGACGTGGTCGTAGTCGTGGTGCTGCTGGTATTGGTGGTGTTGGTGAAGCTCCTGTTGCAAGGAGAGGACGTGGTCGATTTGTGCCAGCTACACGCACAAGTGAAACACCTTCCTCAGGTGCGAGTAGCCGACAGAACCTTCAACGTTATATGGTAGGCCCGAATGCCACTCAACAAATGGTGAGGCCAGAACAAGTACAGGCGATAGTAGATTGGGTGGCTGACAATGCCTCCAGTTCCTTCACATTGTCTCCCAACCCGTCCCTTGGTGAAAGCTCAGAGTTTGCACCTGAACCCCCATGGCCATCTGTCTTTCACCTTAGCCCCTTGTAAATCATCCAAGCAGTCTGAGCCCCAAGTCATGCAGCAGTCTCTTATGCTTTTTGATGACTCTGTTGTTGTGCTTTCCGTGGGCCATCCACATAGCCCTGCCCCAGAAGTGGAAGCCATTGAGTGCACCAATGCCCAACCACTTCTGTTTCAGGATGAGGACATGGAAACACCATGGCAGCACGTCTCTGATGATGATGAAACACAGGTGCCAACTCTTGTGGCTTTCTACAGTGTGCAAACTGACAAGGAGGGCAGTGGTGAAGGGTGGGTGGAAGATGATGTGGAGGATGATGAGGTCCTAGACCCCACATGGAATGAGGGTCATGCGAGTGACGTGTGCAGTTTGGAGGAAGAGGTGGTGGTCGCACAGAGGCACCAGCACAGCAAAAGAGGAAGCAGGTTGTAAAAGCGGAGCGACTGTCCCCTAGACAGTATGCCTGCTACTACCCACCGCACCCAGGGACCTAGCACACCAAAGGCAGCTCAAAGGAGTTCCCTGGCGTGGCAGTTCTTCAGACAATGTGCTGACGACAAGACACGAATGGTTTGCACGCTTTGCAATCAGAGCCTGAAGCGAGGCATAAATGTTCTAAACCTGAGCACAACCTGCATGACCAGGCATCTACATGCAAAGCACGAGCTGCAGTGGAATAAGTACCTCAAAATCCAAGAAAGGTCTCGGCCTCCTCCTGCTTCCTCTTCTGCTGCTGCCTCAGCCTCTTCCTCCACCTCTACAGTGACAGTGTCACCTGCCACCCAGCAAACAGACGATGTGACAGCAATGCCACCATGTCCGCCACCGTCCCCAAGCATTTCCACACCATGGTCCCATGGAAGCTTACAGCTGTCCATCTCCCAAACACTGGAGAAAAAGAGGAAGTACCCCCCTACCCACTCACAATCCCTGGCCCTGAATGCCAGCATTACAAAATTCCTGGCCTTTGAAATGCTGTCATTCCGTCTGGTGGACACGGACAGTTTTAAAAACCTGATGGCGGTGGCTGTCCCACAGTACGGGGTTCCCAGCCGCCATTACTTTTCCAGGTGAGCCATCCCTTCCCTGCACAAACAAGTCGGGGACAAGATCAAGTGTGCACTGCGCAACGCCATCTGTGGCAAGGTCCACATAACCACTGATACCTGGACAAGTAAGCATGGGCAGGGATGCTATATCTCGCTAACTGCACACTGGGCAAATGTAATGGTGGGTGGGCCTGAGGCAGATAGCAGTTTGGCGCATGTCCTTCTGCCACCGAGGATTGCAGGGCATTTCTCTTTGCTTCCTGTTGCCTCTTCCTCCTACTCCGCTTCCTCCTCCTCTACCATCTCCTCATCCGGTCAGCGTAACACCTTCGCCACCAACATCAGCACATCCAGGGGGAAACGACAGCAGACTGTTTTAAAACTGATATGTTTGGGGGATAAACCCCACACTGCGCAGGAGCTGTGGGCGGGCATTGAACAACAGACCGATGAGTGGTTGTTGCCACTGAGCCTCAAGCCCGGCCTGGTGGTGTGTGACAATGGCTGAAATCTCGTAGCAGCTCTGGGTCGAGCCGGTTTGACGCACATCCCTTGCCTGGTGCATGTGCTGAATTTGGTGGTGCAGAAATTTCTAAAAAACTACCCGGATATATCAGAGCTGCTGCAGAAAGTGGAGCTTTGCGTGACCTGTGTACCATATTGTGGTGTTTCGAGTACTCCATCAACATGGCCAGTGCCGATGATGCTGTTCTCAGTGTTACTATCCCACTTCTATGTCTCCTTGAAAAAACACTTCGGGTGATGATGGAAGAGGATGTGGCACAGGAGGAAGAGGAGGAGGAAGAGGGGTCATTTCCACAGTTATCAGGCCAGTCATTCACAAGTGGCTTGGAGGGTGGGTTTCTGCACCAGCATAGGCCAGGTAAAACATTTTCAAGCGAGGGCACAGTTCTGGAGGATGATGAGGACGAGGATGATGATGATGAGGAGGAGGAGGAGGAACCGTGTTCACATCAGGGTGGCACCCAACGCAGCTCGTGAGCATCATTGGAGCGTGGCTGGGGGGATACGGAGGACACAGATGATACACCTCCCACAGAGGACAGCTTGTCTTTGCCTCTGGGCAGCCTGGCACACATGAGCGACTACATGCTGCAGTGCCTGCGCAACAACTGCCGAGTTGCCCACATTGTAACTTGTGCTGATTACTGGGTGGCCACTCTGCTGGATCCCCATTACAAGGACAACGTGCCGTCCTTGATTCCCTCACTGGAGCGTGATTGGAGGATGCATGACTACAAGCGCACGTTGGTAGACGCGCTGCTGAGGGCTCAGTGGAAGCACAAGGCGAAGGCAGAGGAGGAGGAAGAGGTTGCCAATGCAGCTGTGGCACCGCCAGCACCTCAGAAGGCAGGGTTAGCATGGCCAAAATGTGGAAAAGCTTTGTCAGCAGCTCGCCACAACAAACAGCACCACCAGCTGATAGGCAACGTCTTAGCAGGAGGCAGCATTTCAGCAATATGGTGGAACAGTATGTGCGCGCACGCCTATACGTACTGACTGATGGGTCTGCCCCATTCAACTTCTGGGTCTCCAAACTGGGCACATGGCCTGAGCTTGCCCTTTATGCCTTGGAGGTGCTGGTCTGCCCTGCAGCCAGTGTATTGTCTGAAGGTGTGTTTAGCATGGCAGAGGGCATTATCACAGACAAGCACAGCCGCCTGTCCACAGCCAAGGTGGACAAGCTAACATTTATTAAAATGAACCAGGCATGGATCCCACAAGACTTGTCTGTACCTTGTGCAGAATAGACATTTATACTGGCCTCACACAGCCATTGGTATACTTAAGTGAACATATTCTTTTTTTTTTTTTTTTTTTATAGAACATAAGTCTTTATTGGAATCTGTAACAGGAGAAACATGAAAAATAAACCATGGTACATTTTATATGGAAAACGTGAACCCGTGCTAGAACATCTCTGGGTTTGTCTGCAGATAGTGATCTTTTTTTTTTTTTAATATGTCTCAATATTTTGGGGACTACCCCAATTAGAAAAAAAACCCCAAACAAACAAAAAACAGCGTTGGCTACCTCCTCCTCCTCCACCGCCACTTCCACTGGTCACCGCCTCCTTAACCTCCTACTCCACATCCACCTCCTCCTCCATTTTTTATTTTTTTTATGTGATTTTAAGTTATTTCCCTATCCACATTTGTTTGCAGGGCACTTGCCCTACTATTGCCCCCATTTTGCTTCCTTTTGCAGCCCTCTAGCCCTTTCCAGGACTTTTTTTAGAGCAATTTTAGTGCCCAAAAGTTCGGGTCACCATTGACTTCAATGGGGTTCGGGGTCAAATTCGGGGCCGAATTCAAACTTTTTTGCGAAGTTCGGCCGAACCCAAACATCCAGGTGTCCGCTCAACTCTAGTAAGGAGCATTCTTCCCATTGATTAATTATCACACTAATGTATGTAGATAAAATAATTATTAGCAGGGGTTCCCAGAGACCAGAACATTATTTTAAAGGTTCCTCTATGTTGAAAAGGTTGAGAAAGGCTGCCTTAGACCATTTCAGTGTCTCCTGTATTTCTTCACAGAGGAGGACTGGGATGGAAAGAGACTGCACTCTGTGGCAACGAGGGCTCCATTGCATTACATATTGCTGCTTCTGTACAAATGCATTCAGCAGGGGGGACACAAGGACGACCTCTTCTATATGCTGCTACTCCTTAACTGCCCAATCACACACTGAGACATGCCCTGGGCCAGGCAGCATTGCTTACCTGTAGTGAATGTCACAGACCTCATTACAAGGTCAGCTAAACACCATAACAAATACCTACGGTTCCACATATTTTTTATAAAGTGTATTTAGCCGGTTGCCGGAGGGGTTTGCAGATGGATATGAAAAGTCTTTGTGGTCTGATTGAGCTATTTACTGCAGGACTCTGCAAGTCCCAGCACCCTGTGTGGGCCCCCTTTAGGACCACTGTACACTTGATGGTTTTTCTTCTTTTTAAGTACTGCTGTGTATCAACCCACATTCTGTTTGCTTCTCCACAGGTGCGGAGAAAGCTAAAAAGAAAAAAAATAGAGCAAGAAAGCAAAGAAAAAAATCAATATTAAAGAAAAATCAATTTAAATAAAAGAGAAGAAGAAGAAAAAACTTCAAGAAAACTTAAAGAGAGAGTATAAATCAGGGGTGGAGGATATTGCACGGCCGGAGCCGGTCGCCCCCTCCCTGTGCTTGGAGAAGTCAAGGGCGGCAATGAAGAAGCTTTGATGGTCTGTGAACAGCCCACAGATACCACAGCCGGCTGATTTATACTGCATTTTAAATTCAATTTGTGTGTCTCGAATTGTTATTTAACCAGTTTCTCTCCAAGGGATTCAGGCTCGACCTGAACAAATCCAGCTTGGAGAGAGAGGAACCACAGAGTGTCCGGAAACATCAACAAAGTGAACTTAGTGGACAAAGCCTGGCCTCAGGGTGTAATACGACTGGAAGAAAGGATCACATTGGGCCGGGAGGGGCAGTACCAAGCCAGGATCTTCTGGCTCCTGAAAAACTCTACAATCACTACACCTGATGAAGTCTATGTGGGACAAAACACGTAGGGGGGGCAAATCAATGTAGCCTCATTGCGAGCAGCCTGTGGTACCCAACTTGGAAAGGACTAAGGAGTTGATTTACTAAAGGCAAATAGACTGTGCACTTTGCGTAGTGCAGTTGCACACTGCAAGAGCAGTTGCGCCAGAGCTTAGTAAATGAGCAGAAGCTCTGCTGACTTCCATCATCCAATCATGTGCAAGCAAAAATGCTGCTTTTTTAATTTCCTTGCATGTGATTGGGTATTCTTTACAAAGTGAAGCTTTACCTCATTAACTAAGATCTGGTGCAACTGCAGTTTGCAAAGTGCACAGCTTATTTGCCTTTAGTAAATCAACCCCTACACGTTGTTCTATATCAGTGGTCCCCAAACTCCGGCCTGTGGGTCAGATGCGGCCCTTTTCAATCATCTCTCCTCAATGGCTCCTGCTGCAGTCTTAGCCAAGAGGGGGAGGGACTGGGAGAGAGAGAGTCCCCAGAGAGCGATGATCTCGTGCACAGCGCTGGAGCAAGGGGGAGCTTAGGTAAGTATTAGGGGGGGACTGGGGGTGCTGCTGTACACTGAAAGTTTTTTACCTTGCTTATAATGCAAAACAAACTTCAGCCTTTAGAGACACTTTAAATTACAAATTGGCTTGTGTAGAAATTGTATATTTTTAATTTGCTATATTTTTTTCCCACAAAAGTGCCGTTACCTTTTAACCACTTAGCGAATGGCCCACATACATTTGCTGCAGCAAGGCAGCCGCTGTGCACTGGATTGTGTATCTGCTATGTGATCACCACTCCCCAGCTCTTTGGCATTAACTTGACTATGACCCTAAGAACACCATCCTTACAGCGAAGCACGGAGGTGGAAACATTATGCTTTGGGGCTGTTTCTCTGCTAAAGGTACAGGTTGACTTTGCCGCACTGAGGGGCCAATGGACGGGGTCATGTATTGTAAAATCTTGGATGAGAACCTTCTTCCCTCAGCCAGAAACTGAAGATGGGTCGTGGATGGGTCTTCCAGCATGACAATGACCCAAAACATACCACCAAGGCAACCAAGGAGTGGCTCAAGAAGAAGCACATTAAGGTAATGGAGTGGCCTAACTAGTTTCCAGTCTTTAATCCTATAGAAAATTTATGGAGGGAGCTGACACTTTGAGTTGCCAAGCGACAGCCAAGAAACCTTAAAGTGGTAGTAAACCCTCCTATCATTTTCAGCCAAGGAAGCTGCCATCTTGGCCTCTGTTTAATATACAACTGCCATGATTCTGCACATGTGATCAGCTATGACACCAGCCATTGGATGGTCTGACGGTTTGGTTTAGAGCACAACCAATGGGAGTGTTACATTTCCGGCACGTGCCGGAAATGGAACTGGTTTTTAAACTGTTAAATGGATGGGTTTACTACCGCTTTAAGGATTTAGAGAAGATCTGTAAAGAAGAGTGGACCAAAATCCCTCCTAAGATGTGCAAACCTGGTAACCAACTACAAGAAATGTCTGACCTCTGTGCTTGCCAACAAGGTTTTCTCCACAAAGTACTAAGTCATTTTTTTCTTGGGGATCAAATACTTATTTTACTTACTGAACTCAATTTGTAACATTTGTATCATGTGATTTTTCTGGATTTTTGGTTGATATTCTGCCTCTATCATATAAAATGCACCTATGATAATAATTATAGACCCTCCATTTCTTTGTAAGTGGGCAAACTTATAAAATCTGCAGGGGATCAAATAATTATTCTCCCCACTGGTACCATAGTTTGTAGGCGCTATAACTTTCACGCAAACCAAATAATATACGCTTATTGGGATTTTTGTTTTACCAAAGACATGTAGTAGAATACATTTGGCCTAAATTTATGAAGACATTAGATTAAAAAAATATATATTCAATATATTTTATAGCACAGTAAAAACTACTGTTTTTTTTCTAAATTTTTGTGTTTTTAGTTTATATAATAACAAATTAAAAAAACACTGTGATGATTAAATACCACCAAAAGAAAGCTCTATTTGCATGAAAATAATTCTATAAATTTAATTTGTATACAGTGTTGCATGACCGTGCAATTGTCAGTTAAAGTGACACAGTGCCTAATAGCAAAAAATGGCCTGATCATGAAGGGGGTAAAATTATCCAAAGGTTAAGCGGTTAAGCCTTGAGGGATTATATAAGGGAGCATTGTATGTATCTATTTATTTAGTGTTAACTTATAATATTTATTAAAGTATACAGCTGTTAAATAGGCTTAGATTTTAGCGAAGAGCATTGACTTTTTTAACGAAGAAGCTTTGATGGTCTGCGAACGGCCCACAGACAGCAATGCCGGCTGATTTATACTGTCCCTTTTAAATTCAATTTGTGAGCCTTGAATTGTTATTTAACCAGTTTCTCTCCAATCGATTCAGGCTCGTCCTGAACAAATCCAGCTTGGAGAGAGAGGAGCCGCTGATCGCCGGGGAAAAATCAACAAAGTAAACTCGGTGGACAAAGCCTGGCCTGGGGGTGTAATAGGGCTGGGAGAAAGGATGGCGTCACACGGATGGGCCAGGAGGGGGATGGTGACCGGGGAGTGCTGAGCCAGGATCTTCTGCTTATAAATTTATCAAACTTGTTCACCGCTTCCATCGCATTTAGTACAGATTACTTTGAAAAGGTGTCATCCTTAATATTCAATAGGGATTTTTTTTTACGCTATATGCTTTCTCCTGTGTTTTCTTTCAATTAGAAGGAAACAGGTCAAAAGCTGAATGTACATTTTTGTGGTGGACGAGGCATTGAATAGTAGATGAGACAAATAACACAACAATTGTTGGCTACACATTTACACAGATAAAGCGGAACTCAACTGTATCTGAGCACCAAACTGAAAACGCTATTTAACCACCTGCCGAGCATTCACAGTAAATACACTGCTACAGGTACAGGCACAGTCAGGGCTCATTTACATTTGCTTTGGCTTTAACACACATTAAAGCTCCTACTGCTTCAACAAGCTTTTATGATGTGCTTTTAATGCCTCGGTGGTGCTTTGATGAGGCTTTGGTGGTGCTTCGATGAGGCTTTGGTGGTGTTTTGATGAAGCTTTGGTGGTGCTTGGATGAGGCTTCAGTGGTGTTTCAGTGATGCTCTTTCGAAGCTGTGTTGAAGCTTGGCTGATGCCCTGTGTGTTTGTTGATATCTCACACCTGCAATTTCTACAAAACAAAGCAAAGCTAAAGCTGAATTAAAGCCTTTCAAAAGCCACAGGTGCTTCAAGCGAGCTTCAAACAAGCTTTGCCATAGAGTTCTATGGAGGCTTTGAAGACGCTATGACGCACCACTAAAGCGACATTGGGTATAATTTTTGAAGCAAAGCAAACACAAGGTGTAAACAGGACTGTTAGTGTCTAGTTTACATTTGCTTTATAACAGGGCTTCAGACAGGCTTTGTTAAAGCTCTCTTAACGCCAGTCAAAGCTCCTGTCACTAAATAAAATGGTTGCACCCTGCCAATCCAGGTTGGGGATTGGTCAGGGCTTCTCAATTAACAAGCAGTTCCACCTCTTCTGCCCCACTCCCCTTTTCCAGAACCTTCTGCAAAGTGCAGGGGTCAACCAAAGAGTGTCACCACCTACAGTCAGCAGCCACTCCCTGGACCACTCCCATGCCCAGAACAAAAACAATCAGGCCTGACTAAATTTGCCTACTCTACCACAAAAATCTCTGGCTATCACCTACCTAAGGTAGAGGGCACTACAGTATTATTCATTTGCAGATCAAAGGCCCCTTTCACAACAGCGAACCAATCTAGTCTGCCTGTCCATTTTTCATGTGGACACGATCAGACCACCTATTGTCATCCGATCTGGTCCGCTAAAAACAGACGGATGGTGATCCATTCCTCATCTTTCCGGCATATCTGATCAAAAGACAGTTGGATGGAAACAGAGAGGAGGTTTGTTTTCATCCAACTGCCCCATAGAGAACAGCGGGCTGTGTCTGTGTCTGCTCTGCATAGCAGGGCGCACACGACCTGTCACCTACCTGCTCAGCGGAGAGCAGTGGAAAGATCCCACGCTGAGCAGGAGGACCCGCTGGATGAGTCCGCCCCGTCTGAAAGGGGCCAAAGTGAGATCTGCAAATAATGTCAGTTCAGCAACCTAACAAGTACACTCCCCCCTTCATTTTTGGACATCTTTTTCTTTTTTTTTTTTTTGTGCCTTTTTTGTGATTTTTCCAGCAAAACTTCTAAGGTACGTCATCTCCATATTTGGATCGCCCCTCATCCTTCCCACCCGCTGCCTTCTGGAACATGTGTGTGTCCCAGAAGACGACGGGGCCATAAAAAAAGTGCAACGCGGCTCGCGCATGCGCAGTAGGAAACCAGCTGTGAAGCCTGAAGGCTTTACTGCCGGTTTCCCTTAGTTGCAATGCCGGCGTCTGCACCTGAGCCGATGGGCTCAGCTTCGGGGGCCGACATCGGGGGATCCATGGACAGGTAAGTGTCCTTATATTAAAAATCAGCAGCTACAGTATTTGCTTTAACCCCGTTTTAACCCTTAGTTTACTCTAATCAGCCCTAATTAACTCTCCTTAACTTTGCAATGCTTTGTATCATCATCATAATTTTAGTGTAACAATTTAAACAGGACAAATTACAGAATAAAATGAACAGTAATACTGTTTTTTTTCCAAACTAACACTTCTCAAAAAAAAAGTGTTTTGTTTCAGTTTTTTTGTGTTTTATTGTCTAAGAATTGCAGAAAATAAACATTGTTGCACGACAAGGACATTGACCTTAATGTATGCATTACCTTGTTATCTTTAGTAATGACCAGTGGCGGCACTCCATTAGGGGTGGAAGGTGCGCCGCCCTCCCTAATCCATGCGCCCGTCCCCTAATCTACATGCAGGGCGCCGGAAGCATGGATTTCAATGTTTTTTGGGTTTTTTTTGCAGCACATGATTAGAGGCGGAGGCTTCAAAAAGGGTGGGCTCGGGGCGCAGTGCTCTAGTCGCTAATGTCTTCCTGTCTCTCCTCCCTAAGACCTGATTGGCCACGAGCCTGGGAGGATAAGTGACTGCCGGGACTCGGGAGGAGACGCAGGGGGGAAGCTGCGACCTGGATGGGGTAGGCTGGCTAGGGGCCGGGCGAGCAAAGCGGTGATCGATCAAGCGGCGGGGGGAACGACAATAGAATGATCGAGTGCCTGGGGTGGGAAGTGGTTGGCTGGCTGGGTGGGTCCAAGGGGCCGCCCCCCCCCCAACTACAAGAAAATTGAGCACCGGCCGCCCCTTTGGTTTTTGCCGAATAAACATGTTCATAGCAGAAACGTAAAATTGCTCTGGTCCATGGGGATAAAACAGGTGTAAGAGGCAAAGTCATTAATTCATTTTTAATACTCAAATCAAATCAAGCTCCATGAACTTTTTATGATCCCCATTTTCCTCCGTTCTCTCCACCCTGTATAACTACATAAACACATAATGTGAGTACTGGCAATTAGACAGAGCTGACCACACTGACCAATGAGAATCCTTTTTGGACCCCTTTCTACTGGGACAAAGTACCAGAAAAAAACAAAAGAATCTCATTGGTCAGCACGATCATGTGGTCAGCACTAACCAATCAGTGCCCGTCATGGTGAGCCATATGCTCGAGTGCCATTTTGTGAAGTTTTACCACTTGCAGACCGCTCGCCCACAATGTACTTTGGACGGGTGGCCCGTACTGGCAAAGCGAGGACATCGCTGCCTGCTTCTGGCTTTAGGGCGCGTGCGCATGCTCGCCCCACCTGCTGTGATTGCACAAAACGGGAGCCTGGCGGTAAGTATTGGCCAGTAATTCACATCTGGTACCTGCTGATCAGCTGTGTGCATTGTGGCATTATGAAAGGCAAGGTGATCGATGGACATTATGTTTCACCTCGCATGCTTTCACTTACAGGAAACTAGGGTGGAATCCGGTCCAGGTTTTACAGGCCACCTTGGCAGGGTTGGTTCCAGACCAGATTTTGCGGTTCACTCGTATCCACCGACAGGTGGTATAAAGGAAGCAGGTCTGGATCAGAAGATTGCTCTTGACCTGGACTCAGGAAGCCAAAGCCTGAGAAAGCTGCTGAACTGAACTTTGCTTTGTGACTGAAACAAAAACGTTTGCATTGTCTTTGTATTGTGGGTGACTGGGAGAAGCCCATCACCTCTCAGTTAGGAAAACCGGAAATGTTTAGTAAGTGCCTGGATGGCAAGGATTTATTTTCAGTTTTGTATATTTGATTTACATGCAACCTTGTAAATAAACCTGGCTACAAGTCAGATTTTAAGAACACGTGGACTACCTTTTTCCAGGGAAGGTGATCCCCATTGAGCTAACCCCCCCACAGCATTTACAGACCAGAGCTCTGTGTTGGCAATTAACACAGAGCTCTGTACAGAGGGTACAATCTCTGTTTTCATCACTACAAAACAGGGATGAGAATGTAGAGGTCTATTTGTAAAAGCAGCACTCTTTACACATATTACACTTAGTTAGGCACACATTTAAAGTGGTTGTAAACCCTTTGCAATCACTTTAACCTATAGGTAAGCCTATAATCAGGCTTACTTGTAGGTACTGAGAAAATCTCCTAAACCTGGTTTAGGAGATATTCAATGTATCAGCATGTGCCGACGCCAAAGACACATGCGCACTGAAGAAATGGCCCCAGGGTGCCGTTTCTTCCGTGAGTGTGCCGCAAGCGACGGCTCCCGTGCACATGCGGGAGTGACCTAATCGCTGCTCCAGCCACTCACATCTCTGGAGCCCGTGCTGTGATTGGCCGGAGCCCACGATCCCGGAACAACATGCAGAAGACATGACGCTGGTCACAGCGGTGCTCGGGGACCACTGCAACAGCGTCAAACTAAGTTAAGTATTTCATAATGAGCTAGTATGCGATGCAACCACTTTAACTCCTTGATTGTCCTAGATGTTAACCCCTTCCCAGCCAGTGTCATTAGTACAGTGACAGTGTATAGTATCATCACTATTAACCGCTTGCCGACCGTATAACTTACATATGCAGCGGTACCCCCCGTAGGGGCTCCTGAGTGTTGTGGTCCACCTGTCACTCATTCACTTCTCATTCACTCTAAGACAATGAACAGTCCATGTGCTTGATTTTTTGTTTTTCTTGTATTTTTTTGAGGGATTAGAACTTGGATGGGGTTTGGGAAATATGGCGTGCCCAGTGATGAATTGTAAGCTTTACACTCTCTGTACATATCACTACTCCAATCTCCTCCAGCACATAACTTGCTTGCAGACCGTTACTCCTCCTCTCTCCAGCACATCTCTTACCCTTCAGACACAGCTAGCACACATGGTTAGGCCTGACACTGGCTCAGCCAGGGCTCAGCAATTGCCTTATTGCAGATGGGGACCGTGGGCCCCTATAGTGTAGTAAATAGAATGTTACAGTGCTAGCTGCCCTATTGGTGGACTACCGATCCCAGTCAGCCCTCTTCAGGCCCTGCCAGCCCTCCTGACCGCAGCTGTCCAACTCAACTGCCCATTACACCACAGTCCTCTCTGCTGGCTCTGCACCCATCTCAAACTGCAATCTCCCAGTTCTTTCAGGCGTGCCTCCCCAGTCCTCTTGACTGTGCAGGTCACTCACCAGCCCTCCTGGCTGCAACCAGGGGTTCCTTCCTGGAGATTTACCCAGCAGTACTAGCTTCTGCTGTCCTCTCCTGCTCCTCCTGTGCCTCCTGTCCAGAACCTTCACGCTTTCTTGAAGGGCTCCATCCTGCACCGAGCCCCAGGTCCAAGGTCACACCTCCCTCCCGACTGGGGGGCTCCCTCACAGGCCCCGACAGCCTAGTACTCCATCTTCAGGTCTTCCACCCGACACCTCCACCCCAGCTGGGCTGACCCTGGGTATTGAAGGAGGCCTGCCCCCTGCCAATCCAAGTTGGGGATTGGTCAGGACTCCTTAGAATACCCCAGGTCTTTCCAGAGAACCCCTGAAGCTTCTGGAAAGAAGTGGGAGGTCCTGATGACACCACCTGTGAGTCACCCAGTACTACCCTGAGCCACTCTCAGCCCAGAATGAAAATAAATAGGCCTCATGTGATGTGCTATTGTCAGGTGGGTCTGGTGTATTCCTCCTCTGGGGTCCAATGGGTCAGTGATGTGCTATTGTCAGGTGGGCCTAGTGTATTCCTCCTCTGTGGTCCAATGGGTCAGTGATGTGCTATTGTCAGGAGGGCCTGGTGTATTCCTCCTCTGGGGTCCAATGAGTCAGTGATGTGCTATTGTCAGGTTGGTCTGATGTATTCCTCCTCTGGGGTCCAATGGGTCAGTGATGTGCTATTGTCAGGTGGGCCTGGTGTATTCCTCCTCTGGGGTCCAATGGGTCAGTGATGTGCTATTGTCAGGTGGGCCTTGTGTATTCCACCTCTGGGGTCCAATGGGTCAGTGATGTGCTATTGTCAGGTTGGTCTGATGTATTCCTCCTCTGGGGTCCAATGGGTCAGTGATGTGCTATTGTCAGGTGGGCCTGGTGTATTCCTCCTCTGGGGTCCAATGGGTGAGTGATGTTCTATTGTCAGGTGGGCCTGGTGTATTCCACCTCTGGGGTCCAATGGGTCAGTGATGTGCTATTGTCAGGAGGGCCTGGTGTATTCCTCCTCCAGGGTCCAATGGGTCAAATGACAATTTCACTCTTGACATGAGAAAAATGAAAGAGTTAACGAAATGGTATACTGGAAGAGGTGGCCGAATTTGCTGTTACGGCTATGGAGTAATTGAATGCATGTTCTACAGCTCCAGTGTATCATCTTTATGGAAATTTGACATTTCAGAAGCTCAGTATAAAAGGCTAGTCGTGTTCTGTTTGGGAGGGGTTAAGGAATTAACGCCTTTCTCTCCCTCATGAAGACTGTATCCTGACCAGAATATATATATAAATTCTCCATCACGCGGCTGCAAATAGACAATCTGACCCTCCAGCAAGATAAACGACGCAATTCATATACAACACGGAGAGCATGAAGATCTGAGACTCAACATTAAAGGGACCATAAAAGGCCAGGGAATGGTGGGTGGAGGAAATAAAGGCTTCCTACAAACGGCGACGGAGAGCAAACAAAAGCATAAATGGTGAATAAACTTAATTTATAATTCCTTCCTCCGGAACATAATTGTGCTGCTCCTATATAAACAGAGCTGACATTCAGATACATGACTAGGGTATAAAATATGGCCTATTACCTAGCACCGCTATAACCAAAAACCCTTCCCCTTAAATCACACTCCACAACAAAATGGGTTTAAATGGCCACAGCGGCCTTTTATTGAACAACAGTTAAATAACATAGAAATATAAACAGTATCAAATATATATATCTATATATATGCTGAAGCTGCCAGGTCCCTAAAGTATAACCATCACACCACAATGGAATTCTGCATGTCTCGTTCAGGCCTCAAGCCGCAAACCACCGACTCAGAGACAACACACAGAAAACCTCAACAATTTGGGAGCCGTACCCAGACGGGTCCCTACACATTGCCCTGTTCGAGGCCATAACCTACCAAAGGGGACCTAGCACTCCGCCGTCAGCCAAACCACGATACCAATATTACAG
>BLSH010485638.1:1391406-1410352 GCA_018402905.1 Glandirana rugosa | reverse complement strand
ACTTTGTTAACGTTTCTAACGGTATCAGGAATGAACGTAGGAACTAAGTCCCAACCCCAGTCCCAGTCCCGACCCCATAAGGGTAATAAACTTTCACTTCTAGAAATAATTCTATTTTCTCGGTGTATTTATAGACGTAATTCATTCAATCACGTAATTACAGACTTCCTGTGTCTAATTACAGACTTCGGGGGAAATGGTACATACCAGTGGTGGTTCTAGATTCGTATTATATCTCTCCGGACCTCTCTTATTTTATCGCCTCCCGGCCGTACTGTCCCCAATTTTCCCGGAATCGACTCAACCATCTCTTAGTGCTGCCCCCTGACCCAGGGATAACCTCCTCTACCAACTCAGCTAAGGCCCTTTTAACCCCTGTCATGCCGGCCCTCCGCTATTTTATTCTCTCCAGGCCTCTCTATATTATGCTTAGATCTTGGTGGTGACCATACATGGTAAAGGGGGCTTCAGACATTAATCTGTGTCCTTCAGACATTAATGCACTAACTTACTTAATGCAGATATTTATGTGGCTCTTTTATCTTAATAAAGATCTTCACTTTCAAATAATGGGAATACCCCAGCCCTGACCCTGACCCCAACCCTGAATCAAGGATGCAAGTAAGGACTATGGCAATCTTTGCAATTGTTTCATATGTGTACTTTAAAGGACAACTTCACGCTTAAGGAAGTTGACCTTTGATATGGCCTCCCCCAAACCCTGAGTGCCAGCAGCCTGGTTTTTTACCTAAAATATACTTGGCAGCATGAAGGTCTCTTTTTTTAGCTGCAATTTCACAATCTTATTTGCAACATGGACCTAGCCAACCCCTCTTCAGCCAGTGCATTCGAGCCATAGCACTGATCATTACTATGGGTGAGCCATACTCCAAATAGCCACTATGATTACATATACCAACATGGATGAATGGAGCCACAGCACCAATCCACTGGCTGAAGAGGAGCTAGCCAGGTCCATATCGGAGATAAGATAAGGATCGACTTCAGTACAACCAGCCTGCCCAGAGATGGATCTAATCTTGGCCGGTCCCTGCTGAACCAGCCAAGAGTCGATCCATCTATGGCTAGCTGAAGGCATTCTCTGCATTTTTGTGCTGATACATTTTAAAGCAGGGGTCCGCAACCAGGCTGTGAACCGGTGCCAGTCAGCGACCTGTTGATGACTGGACCGCACAGCAGGAGATAAGCGGCAACCACGGTACGCACAGGGCTATCACAGACTGCGGTTGCCACTCATCTTCTGCTGTGCAGCCATGCTCGTGTGTCCTCTCCCGGCTGCTCCACCCACCAGGCCGATGATGTCACCCTATCAGCAGGGCAGGAGGAGCTGCAGATCAGAATTGAGAGCTCCTCCAGCTCCCTACTCTGCTGATAGGGTGACATCGTCGGGCGGACGGGGGAGCTGGGAGAGGACACATAGTCTGACAGTGCCCCTTTACAGTGGAGTCCCCTTTATATCACAATGCCGTCCCCTTTACATCACAGCCCCCTTTTACATTACAGTGCCCCCCTTACAGATTAGTCCACTTTACATTACAGTGCCCCCTTTACATCACAGCCCCCCTGTATTCAGAAATAAATTGCTAATAATTCAGCTTCACTTCCAAAAATTGTGTCATCCATTCTACTCTCCTGCGAAAGTGACAAAATGGAAGAAACACCCAGCAGTCCGTGTTCCACACCATGTGCCACATAGGATCCTTACCAGATTTGTTTGACCACTGTGAAAAAAATGGTCAAGCAATGCATGTAGGGTTAAATCCTCATCATCCAGGAGGTGCCAACCTCAATACATCCGGGAAGCTTGCTCGGATTCCCCATGAATACAATACCACATAAAACAAAGAGCAACACTCATAGGGTAATAAAGTTAAAACCCTGCTAAATTTATTACAATACAAATAAAAACAAAAGTGTGCATTATAAATTATTAAAATACTGCAATACCGCAATTGTGATCATCTAATCGGTAAGACACCTCGTCACTTCCTGTAGAAAGTTACGCAATGATGTCACATCAGATAGCCCCGCCCTACGCGTTTTGTCAAAGGGGGTTTCAGTTTTGATATGGACACCTTTGATAAATGATTACTGACTCTTAAGACAGCCCTCTTCCTATTATACTAGCAAAACTGACAGACTGCCCAGTTAGCACAATTTCAAGACTGCTATAATAGTTTAAAGAGATATACCTGTGCTCAGATCCCAATAGCTTGTACATGTAATGAACTACCAGGTGCTAAAGGGGTGTGACCACATGTTAACACTGCAAATACCAAATTGACCCTCTGCACATTGCTACACCTTTCCCAGCAAACTATGCAATTTAAAACATGTATTGCAATATACAGTATCTCACAAAAGTGAGTACACCCCTCCCATTTTTGTAAATATTTTATTCTATCTTTTCATGTGACAACACTGAATAAATTACACTTTGCTACAATGTAAAGTAGTGAGTGTGCAGCTTGTATAACAGTGTAAATGCTGCCCCCTCAAAATAACTCAACACACAGCCATTAATGTCTAAACCGCTGGCAACAAAAGTCAGTACACCCCTAACTGAAAATGTCCAAATTGGGCCCAATTAGCCATTTTCTCTCCCCGGTGTCATGTGACTCATTAGTGTTACAAGGTCTCAGGTGTGAATGGGGAACAGGTGTGTTAAATTTGGTGTTATCGCTCTCACTCTCTCATACTGTTCACTGGAAGCTCAACATCGCACTCATGGCAAAGAACTCTCTGAGAATCTGAAAAAAGAGTTGTTGCTCTACATAAAGATGGCCTAGGCTATAAGAAGATTGCCAAGACCCTGAAACTGAGCTGCAGCACGATAGCCAAGACCATGCAGCGGTTTAACAGGACAGGTTGCACTCAGAACAGGCCTCACCATGGTCGACCAAAGAAGTTGAGTGCGCGTGCTCAGCGTCATATCCAGAGGTTGTCTTTGGGAAATAGACATATGAGTGCTTCCAGCATTGCTGCAGAGGTTTAAGGGGTGGGGGGTCAGCCTGTCAGTGCTCAGACCATACGCCTCACACTGCATCAAATTGGTCTGCATGGCTGTCGTCCCAGATGAAAGCCTCTACTAAAGATGATGCACAAGAAAGCCCGCAAACAGTTTGCTGAAGACAAGCAGACTAAGGACATTGATTACTGGAACCATGTCCTGTGGTCTGATGAGACCAAGATAAACTTATTTGGTTCAGATGGTGTCAAACGTGTGTGGGGGAAACCAGGTGAGGAGTACAAAGACAAGTGTGTCTTGCCTACAGTCAAGCATGGTGGTGGGAGTGTCATTGTCTGGGGCTGCATGAGTGCTGCCGGCACTGGGGAGCTACAGTTCATTGAGGGAACCATGAATGCCAACATGTACTGTGACATATTGAAGCAGAGCATGATCCCCTCCCTTCTGAGACTGGGCTGCAGGGCAGTATTCCAACATGATAACGACCCCAAACACACCTCCAAGACAACCATTGCCTTGCTAAAAAAGCTGAGAGTAAAGGTGATGGACTGGCCAAGCATGTCTCCATACCTAAACCCTATTGAGCATCTGTGGGGCATCCTCAAAGAGAAGGCGGAGGAGCGCAAGGTCTCTAAAATCCACCAGCTCTGTGATGTCGTCATGGAGGAGTGGAAGAGAACTCCAGTGGCAACCTGTGAAGCTCTGGTGAACTCCATGCCCAGGAGGGTTAAGGCAGTTCTGGAAAATAATGGTGACCACACAAAATATTGACACTTTGGGCCCAACTTGGACATTTTCACTTAGGGGTGTACTCACTTTTGTTGCCAGTGGTTTAGACATTAATGGCTGTGTGTTGAGTTATTTTTAGGGGACAGCAAATTTACACTGTTAGGCTCCATGCACACTGTATCTCAAAAACGACCGTTTTTGGTCGTTTTGGCTTTTTTTTAACAGCCCAAAAATGCCACTTTATTTTATCCTATGTGTCCATGCACACATGATCATTTATTGTCTTTTATCAGCAGTGGCGTTTTTGGGCTGTTATCTGAACGCCCTGAATTGGCGTTCAAAAGTCGTTCTCCTGACCACAAAAAACGCCAGACGCCGGTAAAGGCCGCTGAATGCCGGTATATCGGCGTCTGGCGTTTTTTGCAGTCAATGGAATCCAATGAAGTAAAAAAAAAAAAGCCAAAAAACGCAGACGCCGAAAAACGCCGCTAAACGCTGCTTACAAAACACTGCAAATAGAAGGTTTTGTGAGCAGCGTCTCCTACCCGACGCTGAAACAGCCCTATAGCATCCAGTGTGCATGGAGCCTTATACAAGCTGTACACTCACTACTTTACATTGTAGCAAAGTGTCATTTCTTCAGTATTGTCACATGAAAAGGGAGAATAAAATATTTACACAAATCAGAAAACTTAAATACCCCCTGTTTTACATTGCATAGTTTGCTGGGAAGGGTGTAGCAGTGTGCAGAGGGTCAATCTGGTATTTCTAGTGCTACAATAGTTTGACCATTCACAAGGTCAGGTGACTTGTAATCCAGGACCCAATCAGCAAGATTAGTCAAAGTCAACCAATAACTATCCCTGTTCCCAGTAACCTCTGGAAAAGTACATCTGACAACTTAACTGAATTTGATTACCTTTTAAGTTAAAAAACCTCAAGCAAAATGTATCTGCAGGTAAATAGTTATGCTTAGGACTTGTGTTTTCCCTGCAGACCTCCTTGCGATATTTACCATTTATATTGCGCTTTTCATATCTCAATTGGCATGAAACACCAACCTCACCTGGGAATATCACCTATAACGATGGAGCATAAAAATATTTATTTTGTGGAACTGCGCACCATCAATAATATAGATACAAGTATCTTTTCCAGAGTGAAACTAAAAATAAAATGTTTCCCATGAAAATTGATGTCCTGAATTCAGGAGAGGACACAGATTTTATCATGCGGTTACTTTTATTTCATTTTGTCAGTGCAAATAAACAAGACCATGGCAAGTAGGTGTGTTTTTTTTTTTTTTTTTTTTAGGCCTCACACACACGGGCGTATATAAAATAATACACAAAACGTCGGGCCCGACGTCAAGGAAAAAAAGTCAACGTTTTTCGGCGTTATGCATTGGCGTTTTTGAGCGCTAGTGAGCGTCGGCGTCAATAGGCGTTTTTTAAAAAGAAATCATTCCTCTGCTATTTTACAACCTAAAAACGTCGGCGTCAAAAAACACCGGAAAACGCCGGTACAATATTAGGTGGCGTTTGTTGGCGTCTCGTGGCGTTTTGCGGCGCTTTTTGACGTTGATGCAGCCAAGGAACGCGCTGGTCGTGGGTTCTCTGATACGCCGACGCCATCTACAGCTCAAAAACGCCGACGTTTTTTATGTGGACATTGACTAACATGGGGAGCAGAAAAAAACGTCAGTAGACGCCGGCGTCAAAAAACGCCCGTGTGTATGAGGCCTAAAGGTGGAAGGTGCAAAAAACTGCTTATACCTCTCGACTGCCAAATCTTTGCCCCTTTTCTCCAGATATTCAGTTCAACAATCATTGGTGTGACAGTGTATATGTTACGTGTTACTAGCATGTGAATGATAAATAAATCAGAGATTAATTCCAGGGAATACTAAAGGGTGTATTTATAAAAAAAAGTGAAAGTACATGTACAGTAATTCTGTACGAATGATACACAAAAACGAACGTTATTAGGCGATTTCCTGTGCTTGTCAAATGTTTTCCAATGATTTAAAACTGAAAATACCACAATTGGCCACTAGGTGGTGCTAAGTATCACAAGAATTTCCTATGGTACTTATTAGTGGCCAAATGTGGTATTTTCCATATTAAATCGATGGAAAACATTCGATCAGCACAGGAAATAGCCTAATATTGGTCGTTATTATATTATACTGAATGCACTTTCAATTGCTATACAGATTTTCAACAGCTAATACGTTGAAATACGTACAACACCTGTTTGGGGGGGGGGGGGGGGGTTTGGAAAAAGGTTCAACGCTGAAAGCAGAAAAAAATGTTTTGTTTTTCATTTGGATAGAGTATGGGGGGGGAGGGGTTATAATTCCTGTCATTTTTTTGCAATCTGAAATGTCTCTTCATTTCCTGTCCCATAGCAAAAACAGGAAGTGAGAGGAAATCCCTCCAGTGAGAGAATCCCTGATTGTCACCAGACCTCTCCACCTCACCTAATCAGAAAGCATTTTGTATTGATTGAGAGAAATGCAAGGGGACCTCTGAATACCAGCTATGCTAAAAGAGCGACCCCCAGTGGCTTCCAGAAGATTGCAGCTATCGCTGTAGTTGTTCGAACTACTACAGTCATTTATAGCTTTCACAAAGGCTGATCGAGTATCACTAATAGATGCTTACATTGAGCCAACTTGGGCCAATGCAAGTATTCATATTCCACGCCTGAATGGCCACTGTGGAAGTGGAGCCTCACTGTAGTAGACACTGCTACTACAGTGACTGATGCTGTCTTCTGGGTGCCAAGTGCTGCTCTACTCCACAGTAACCACAGGAGGCTGCCCGCTTGGCACATGTGCCATTCAAAGAACGGCTTGCATTATTCTCAATGAATACAAGATGTTCTCTGATTGGACGGTGGAGGTCACATTATCACTGCCCTGTCTCAGTTCATCGCCCCACCTCTAAGTATGCAAGAAATATCCCTAGAGTTCAGCTTTAAAGTGATACTAAACACACACTGTTTAATATACATTGCCCTTTCTATTTCTGTATGTGGATGATGGCTCTGTAATTATTTTAATTAAAAAAAATCTAAGTACCTTTTTCCTGAAGGATTTGCAGCTTTTACAGCTGTCACATGACCCAGCTCTCTCCCAGCCTTTCTGCAGGGAAACAATGGCAGGAGGAGTGTCTAATCCTCTGCTGCTGGTCACATGTTAAAAAAAATACATAATAGCAATAAACTGTGTTAAATGATCATATCAATGTATATTTGAAATAAAATCTTTATTATTTCCTGGCAATAACATGATGTGGGCAGATTTCTGCCAGTCACAGGCTGTGTCACCCCCCTCCAGCCTGTGCCTTAGAATAAGAGGGAGGTGAAGCCGCCATTAATCTACATGTAATATACCTCCCCCATTGTGTTTAGTTGGTTAGTGGGCATGCAAGAGCAGGAGGGAGGGAGTGGGCTGTCATTTAGCACTGTGTATACGCCCACATGTGTGACTCTATAGTCACATGGGCTGCGCAGATGTGATATGGTGGAAATGCTCAGCACAGAAACTCACTGAAAACTGAGCATGTGCAGAATGGGAAAAATTGTGTAATTTATAAATTTTCTAATGAATTCCACATTTTTGGAATGATTCGAATCATCAAATCAGAAAAATTATCGACCGATTTGAATAATGTGTGAAGAACGGCTGGTTGTTAAGGAGCAGGTCAGAGAGCTGTCCGCCGCGTCCTTAACAACCGAAGACTCATCAGCTGTCAGTGGGCTTCCCCGCTGACAGCAGAAATGTAAACAAAAGAATGCCGGCAATGAAAAATTCAGAAAACAAACAGCATGGGGTTCCCCCCAACCCATACTAGGCCCTTCCTACTAGGTCCGGTATGGATTTTAAGTGGAACCAACACCAATATTTAAAAAAAAATGGCATGGGGTTCCCTCAGAATCCAGACCAGATCCTTATATGAGCAAGCAGTACCAGATGTCCTCAACATAGGAGGGTGCTTTGGTTCTGCCCCCCCACCCCAAAGCACCTTGTGGGCGGGGGGGGGGGGGAGCTCATCAAAATCTGGAAGCCCCCAGATCCCACAAACCCCTCCAATATGATTGAGTATGGGGTACAAAGTGACTTTCACCCAAAAAGTGTAAAAAGTGAGTAAAGACACAACACAAATTTTTGACAAATCCTTTATTGAAAAATAAAAAACAATGTGCCCCTTCAAATTGGTCAATTATTTATTATTATTCAATGAAATTCATTACTATTTCATTCAGTGATTCAGATAAATGTGAATTTAAGGAAAACCAAAAATTTGTGCAAATTTATACATCGGACCGAAACAAATTGCACATGTCTACTGAAAACTGATCATGTGCAGAGTTACCGCCACAGCTGCAAAATCCCTAGCTGCATTGGGGACATGGACAGAAGGGGGAGATAGAGAGCGGCAGGTTATTTGCGGTATACAGAAAACGATTCATTCTCATAGTGACTGAGTAAGTATAACCAGCATGTAATACCCCATTTATTGATAGTGATATTAGTATTATAATATATATATATATATATATATATATTAATAAAATATAATATAAAATAACATAATATTATATTATATATAATATATGATATATATATATATATATATATACACACACACACACATACACATATATATATATATATATATATAAAATATTATATTGATACTATAGATATAGATATAGTGATATGTTGATAGCACACTGTACACCTAAAAATGCTGCATTAAGGTGCGCCAAGTGTTGTTTCTGCACGTAAATCTCCTTTCAAAAACGCATTTGTGATGGCTTTTTTTTTTTTCAGCCTGTAAACGCTCTTTTACAAATGTGCCTGCAAAGAGCAAAATGTGCATGAACACATGGAATTGCTTTTACTGGCCAAAAGAAAAAATGCCAAGCGCCTGTATAAGCAGCATTTTTATGCCCAGTGTGCACGAGGCCCAAAAGACTCTATAGCTGGTCATGCAAAAGTAGAATTTTCTTTGAAATTTTTAACTTTAAGAATTTTTATTTGATTTTCTAATCATTAGTGATTGCTCATGATATTTCCTCCCCCTCGTGCCACTTCCCCAGATTTCTCTGTCAAAATCAACGGCTCAATTATCAACCCATCCTCCCACGCCAAGGTCCTAGGTGCAATCCTGGACTCTGAATGAATTAACCTTTCAGCCCCACATCCAATCGCTATCCAAAATTTGCCGCCTCACCCTCCGCAACATCTCCAAGATACGCCCCTTCCTAACCAATGACATCACCAAGCTTCTAATCCACTCCCTGGGCATCTCTCACCTCGACTGCTGCAACTCCCTCCTCACTGGCTGACCTCTAAATAGGCTATCAGTCCATCATCAATGGTGCTGCCAGGCTCATCCACCTTACAAACCGCTCGGTATCTGCTACACCCCTATGCCAATCCCTCCATTGGCTGCCAATCAACGAACTAATTAAATTCAAGATACTAATTATAACTTATAAAGCCACCCACAACCTGCCCCCCAACTACATCACTAACCTGGTCTTAAAATACCAACCAATTCGATCTCTTCGCTCCTCCCAAGACCTCCTGCTCTCTAGCTCCCTTGTCACCTCATCCCATGCTCACCTCCAGGACTTCTCCAGAGCCTCTCCCATCCTCTGGAATGCTCTACCCCAATCTGTCCAACTTTCTCCTACTTTGTCCACCTTCAGACGATCCCTGAAAACTCCTCTCTTCAGAGCAGGGCCGGTGCAACTACTAGGCAAATTAGGCAGCCTAGGCAGGTTTTCGGTGTGGTGGTGACTGTATGCAGGGGATGCCTCTGTTCCTGGCGCTGGCAGGGTCATCAGATGCATGTAGAGCCCCGGTGAGTGAAGAACACTGACATTGTAATAGGACTCAGGTAAGTCAGTGTAATGGTCAGGTAGGTCAGTTTAGTGGTCAAATAGGTTAGTGTAGGGGTAAGGTAGGTCAGTGGTAGGTCAGTGTAGGGGTAAGGTAGGTCAGTGCAGGTAGGCCAGTGTAGGGGTCAAGTAGGTCAGTGTAATGGTCAGTTAGGTCACATGGGTTGCAAGGCCAGGGCAAATGGGGTGGGGTCAGGGGCAGAGCCAAGGGGGGCGGCAAAATGAGGTTTCGCCTAGGGTGTCAAAAATGCTTGCACTATCCCTGCTTCAGAGAAGTCTATCTGACCCCAGATAACAATTGTACATTTATCTTCTCCATCAGCTCATCTGCCACAGTTATTACCTCTTGACCTTCCCTCTTAGATTGTAAGCTCTCAGGAGCAGGGGGCCCTCTGATTCCTACTGTATTTAAGTTTATTGTATTTGTACCGTCTTCCCTCAAGTTGTAAAGCACTGCGTAAACTGTTGGCGCTATAAAAATCCTGTATAATAATAATAATTAGTGGGGTTAAATCGACATTTGATTTTGGCCGCAGTACCAAGAAAATTCAAGGAGCAGGATGGACATTTGTTTTCTCAAACCAAACAATTTCTAACAGTAAATGTGCTGTGATATTGGTTCTTTCCGTTTTTAGGGTGTAGCATGTTCCAGCATTTGCACCCTGCATGGTCGATCCTCCCTGTGTCAGCAAGCAGAGGATCCTCTCCCTGCACCAATTTGAAAACAGCCGCGCGGGGCTCCGGCCCTACGGCCAGTCTAGGTTCACACTGCACACCGCATGTGATTCACATAGGAAGGGCACTGCATTCCTTTGCAAAATCACATGTGATTCTGTGCAGTGCAATTTGAGGCCATATGGATGGCTCAACTCACACTGCATCTGCGTGAAAAAGGTGCAGGCCGATTTTTTTGTTCACACTGGAACCAGATTGGTGTTTACGGCCATATGATCTGGGTTCAGGCAAAAGCACTGCGTTTTGCAACCTGCTTTTGGGTCATCATTAACTTTTAGGCCTCATACACACCGACGTTTCTTGAAAATAAACAAAATGTCGGGCCCGACATCAAGGAAAAAAAATCTACGTTTTTCGGCGTTATGCATCGGCGTTAGTGAGCGTCGGCGTCAATAGGCATTTTTTAAAAAAAAATCATCCCTCTGCTATTTTTCAACCTAAAAACGTCGGCGTCAAAAAACGCCAGTACAATATTAGTTGGCGTTAGTTGGCGTTTTGTGGCGTCGGCGTCAAAAAATGCCAAAACGTTACAGCCTCAGAACGCACTGGCCGTGGGTTTTACTTTCAGCTCACTAACGCCGACGCCACCTACAGCTCAAAAACGTTGGCGTTTTTATTGGGCCATTGACTAACATGGAGAGCTGCAAAAAACGCCAGAAAACGCCGGCGTCAAAAAACGTCCGTGTGTATGAGGCCTTAATTGACACCCGCAGTAGATCACATGATGCAATTGCTATGCGGTGCAGGAAACGCCGCAATTTCTGTTTCCCACACTGCATAGCAATCGCACTGTGATCACGCTATCTGCTGCGGGTGTCAATTAAAAGTTAACGACACCCCAAAAGCAGCTTGCAAAATGCAGTGCGTTTGCACACATCAGTGTGAACCGGGGCTCATTCAGTTTCATGTGAATGAATGCCTAACAGGACTATCAGCCATTGCGGCTAATGGCTTGTAGTTCTCAATGAGCCGCGAAGGCGCTGGTGAGCGCTTTTGTAGTCCATTGAGCTTCCTGCCCTCAGGTAGCTGCCTACCCTGTACGAGGTACGAGCAGACAGCTATGCTGAGAGTCTGCAGGAGCCTGGCACTGCACCCACAATCTACTGATCGCAGGAGCAATGCTCTGCAGGTTGCTTAGAAAACAAATAGTAAATGCACATTTATTTTTACATGCAAAAAATATCCATATATCAGGATATAGATAAGGTAAACCTATCCTTAACCACTTCAGCCCAGGAAGGATTTACCCCTTCAAAAGGTACAAATATATAAGTGGTCCATATAGCGATCTTGATGTTGAGTTATTCACTTTAAGGTCATCACAGAGGACAAGGGGGCACTCTTTACATCTAGAGGAAAAAATATTTAATCTCTAAATACGGAAAGGTTTCTTCACAGTTAGAGCTGTGAACATTTGGAATAGACTCCCTCCAGAGGTGGTTCTGTCCAGCACAGTAGATTGCTTTAAAAAAAGGCCTGGATTATTTCTTTAATGTAAATAATATAACTGGGTACTGACATTTTTAGGTAAAGTTGATCCAGGGAAAATCCGATTGCCTCTCGGGGGATCAGGAAGGCATTTTTTCCCCACTATAGAAAATTGGATCATTGGCTTTGCTGGGGTTTTTTGCCTTCCTCTGGATCAACTGTGGGTGAAGGATTCTGTATATGGGATTGTATGGATATATATATTTTTTTCTTTTTTTGTTTTTCTTTTTTTATTTATTGTTTGAACTGGATGGACTTGTGTCTTTTTTCAACCTGACTAACTATGTAACTGACCAGAGCACTTTTTGCGATTCGGCACTGCATCGCTTTAACTGACAATTGCGCGGTCGTGCGACGTTGTACCCAAACAAAGTTAACGTCCTTTTTTCCCCATACGTAGAGCTTTCTTTTGGTGGTATTTGATCACCTCTGCAGTTTTTATTTTTTGCGCTATAAAAAGAAAAAGGCCGACAATTTTGAAAAAAAAAAACAATATTTTTTACTTTTTGCTATAATACATGTCCAAAATATATATATATATATATATATATATATAAAAAACAAATTTATTCATCAGTTTTGGCCGATATATATTCTTCTACATATTTGTGGTAAAAAAAAAATGCAATAGGCGTTAATTAATTGGTTTGCACAAAAGTTGCCGCGCTTATAAACTATGAGAATTAATTTATGGTGTTTTTACTATTTTGTTTTTTACTAGTAATGGTGGTGATCTGCGATCTTTTGCGGGACTGCGAATTGCAGCGGATATTTTTTACACTTTTTTGAGACTAGTGACACTTCTACAGCGATCACAGCTAAATAAAGCCATTGATTACTGTATAAATGTCACTGGCAGGGAAGGGGTTAACCTGCAGGGGGCAATCAAGGGGTTAACTGTGTTTCCTAGGCGTGTTTTAACTGTGTGGGGCTGGGCTGGCAGGGGCATGACAGATCTAACTGATACTGATGACAGGGATCAGTAGATCATGCCGCCTGACAGAGCGGGGAACCGCCGTGATTACATTGGCGGTTCCCCGCTTTTCTTCTGTATCAGGCGATCGCGGGTCGCTGGCAGACATCGAGTCCGCCCCGACCTGTGGCCACAATCAGGGGGCGTGCTCCTGCCCGCTAGCTGCTATTGTGCGAATCGCCTTTTATAAATGGCGATTCGCACTATGCTGCCACAGTGCAGCAGTAAATGTACGCAAACTGGTCGGGAACCGGTTAAAGGGGAGCTCCAGTCTCTTAAGTGAAAAATAAAAGTCAGCAACTACAAAAACTGTAGCTGCTGAATTTTAATAAACAGCCACGGTGCGCTCACCCCTGCCATCTTCTCCCTGTGTCCTCTCTCGCCTGTGCCGGCATCTTACTATGGGCACCCAGCTGTGACAGCTTGTGGCTTCACAACCGGGTGCCCAGTTCGCATACACAAGCAACTTCGGCAGGGAAGGGGGGAAGGAGAGTTTGGGAAAGTTGAGTACCCGCCCCCCCCCAAAAGCTCCATTTAACAAACAGGAACGGGGGAGGAGGCCTTAAAGCGGGACGTCTTCTTTTGGGTGAAGCTCCGTTTTAAAGTAATTTTGAAAGCTATTCATCAAGTTGATGCCTGTCTGCTGGTCAATTCTTCCTACAACTTCCTGGATTCCCTGCTTGTTTTGCAGCTTCTCATCCAAGGATTACATATCCCATGGTACCTTGCTGCCTGCAAACAGTGATTCCTGTTCTGACTCCGCCTCTTGAAACTCCTCCTCTCAGCCCCTCTGTAGATCAGAAGGCAGGCTCTGTGAAATGTGTGACACAGCAATGCCTGCTCACAGGGCATAGTGACTACGGGTCATAGAATTCAAGGAAGGAAATGTGTGAGATCTTCACAAAGTAACTTTACAAACTTCAGGATCGATCAGGCTATTAGATATAGGATAGAAATAATTGGAATACAATGTGGACCCAAATAAATGATTGTACATTTTGACCGTAGACATGCTTTGGGCTCCGTTCACACCTGAGCGATCCGAAATGGCGCGATTCTGCCCGCGATTACAAATCGCAGGACGCTTGTGCGATGCCGTTACAAGCTCCTGCCCCTTTTTGAACGACAATTGTCCCACATTGTGATTTGCCACGACAATTGCGGCAAAAGTGCGCCAAGATTGGGGTGGTGTTGGGGTGGGGATTGTGCGATGCCATTAAGAAGTAATGGCATTGCACAAGCGCACCCGTGATCAGTGTTGCCAACCTCCAGCAGTGTTTTTTACTGGCAAAACATAGAAAATTTACTGGCGGAGCACATTTTTTACTGGCAACTTGAAAAATAATAGAACTCCTATTAGAAACAAAGACAATTGATATTTAAACACAACATGGAAACACTGACAATACCCATATCAAGTAATTTGTTTGGTTTACACTTAAAAGTCTGCACAGCATGACAAATTATCAGACGCTGATATTTATAGACAGTTGTAAAAATTACTGATTTTTACAAACTGTCAGTAAATTTACTGACGGTTGGCAACCCTGCCCGTGATTTGCCACGATTTGGAATGGGATCTGGATCGCTCAGGTGTGAACGGAGCCTTAGTGAGCAGTTTTTTGGTACAGTACTTATTAAATGAGAATTTTACAGATCATTGTAGCTAGAGCACCTCAATTATTATTATTATTATTATACAGGATCCCTTTCTACATCCCTGCTCTGTTTTTTTTTCCCCAGAGGTTCATAATATGCTTCAATTTATAAGTTGCAATGTGATTGAACATCCTTGGCTGAGTCTAAAAAAAAGAAATGCAAAATTGTATTAATTTTTTTACATCTTTTTACTTTTTTTTAATTTTATTTTTTTGTACTTTTGTTCTCTGTCAGTTAAAATATTATAAAAAAAATGGAGTAGCCCCCCCCCCCCCACACCATATTGCGGCAATGGTTACAGAAGTATCACCATTTACTACACTTGTACAACGACTCTGATTTGTGGAGTCCCTCCTCCTCCTCACTTTGTTTATCACACTCTATTCCTATAATTAATAGATTTCATAGATTGGGAAGCTGGCTCGTGTTCAAAATACATTCACGGCTTTATTAATCTTACAATTAAAATTACTTAAAACCATTTACAAATTCTTATTACTTTTAAAACTTTCTTCATGCTGCCTATAAATCAATATAGATTGATATCACTGTCATTATATTTGACAATATAAGTTGATATACAGGCAACATGAAGATAGTTTTAAAGTAGTATTATACCCTCCGCATATTTTAGCTTAAAGCAGAGCTAAATGCAAAGCACTTTTTTTTAATTTGGATAGAGTAAGGAAGGGTTATAACCCCTGTCAGATTTATTTACTATCTATGTCCCATAAGGGAGATTTAGCTTCACTTCCTGTCTTAAAGCCAAAACAGGAAGTGAGAGGAAATCCCTACAAATTAAATGGTTACTAAACCCAGGACCCTGCATTCACTATATCTGGTCTCCCACAGTACACAGAACATGGAAATGCAATCATTTTAGTAAATATAAACGACTAAATATCTTTTCTCATCAGCGGTATACAGCAGTCTGGTGACTTCTATCAGTTTCTGGTTAAAGCTTGTAAGAGGAGTTTTCATTCTCCTCTGACTGTCATATGAGGCTGCAGGACCCCTGACCCTCTGTCTGGACAGTGATGATTGGTCCTGTGCTGATCACATGCGCCCTCCCCAAAAAAAAAAACTCTCTAGCAATGAAACCGAGCATGTGCACAGTGCCCCCAAGGCTCTGTACTGTCAGGAGATGGATCGAGTGGAAGAAGACAGGATCAAACAGCCTTTTTACATAATGCACAGGAGTAACCCCTTAGGTTCCACGGTGAGTATAACAAGCATGCTTTACTGCATATACAGACTGATTTTACTGTTGTGGGTTTAGTAACATTTTATGCAGGAGTCCCCAACCCGTGGGCAGTGGACCGGTGCCGGTCTGAGGCATGTTGATGACTGAGTCGCACAGTTGCATGATCGGCAACCGTGGTCCGTACACCTCCTGCAGTGTGGACAGTCCTCTTCTGGCTCCTCCGCCCACTCGGCTGACTATGTCATCCAATCATTATTATTCGAAAAGGGAAATGCAAGTATCAGGATGTTTTAGGCACCGAAAAATCTCAAAATAAGAATAATATAAAACTTAAATGTCTGTTATAACTCTTAAAAAAACACAGTGCATATTAACCCCTTCCTTACTGGGCACTTAAACTCCCCTCCTGCCCAGACCAATTTTTGGCTTTCAGCGCTGTCGCATTTTGAATGACAATTGTGCGGTCGTGCGACGTTGTACCCAAATAAAATTTGCGTCCTTTTTTTCCCACAAATAGAGCTTTCTT
Source organism: Glandirana rugosa (assembly GCA_018402905.1). Taxonomy (NCBI): domain Eukaryota; kingdom Metazoa; phylum Chordata; class Amphibia; order Anura; family Ranidae; genus Glandirana; species Glandirana rugosa. Next base: position 1,394,130 of record BLSH010485638.1, on the reverse strand, counting down.
TTGGTGGTATTTGATCACCTCTGCGTCATTTCTGATCGCCGCTATAAACAAAAAATGAGCGACAATTTTGCAAAAAAGAACAATATTTTTTACTTTTTGCTAAAGTACAAATCCATTAAAAAAAATTATTCATCAGTTTTGGCCGATATATATTCTTCTACATATTTTTGGTAAAAAAAAAAATCGCAATCAGCGTATATTGATTGGTTCGCACAAAAGTTATTGCGTCTACAAACTGGGAATTGATTTATGGCGTTTTTATTATTTTTTTTTCTTTTTACTAGTAATGGCAGTGATTTTTATCGGGACTGCGATATTGCCGCAGAAATGTCTGACATTTTTTACACATTTTTGGGACCAATGACATTTATTCAGCGATCAGAAATTTAAATATCCACTGATTACTGTGTAAATGTCATTGGCAGTGAAGGGGATAACCTGCAGGGGGCAGTGAAGGGGTTAACAAATGTTCCCTGGGTGTGTTCTAACTGTGGGGGGGCAGGGCTGGCCGGGACATAACAGATCTAACTGATCCCAGTGACAGGGATCAGTAGATCTGGTATGTCCCCTGTCACAGAACGGAGAACCGCTGTGTTTACAATGGCGGTTCCCCGTTCTGAGGCTGCTAAAAGAGATCGGCGGGTCTCGGGCGGACATCGAGTCCGCCCAACCCACGGGCACGCTCGCGCAGGGTGCACAGGGGACGACGTCCATGGACGTCGTCCCGGCATTTCAGATCCGCGCTGGAGCCGTACTTCGGCAATAGCGCGGATCTGGAGTGGTTAAATACATAGTGTAAATAGGCCCATAGTCATATATATAAACCACCATTAGACACATATACATAGATAATGCATGTAAAGACACCAACGCATTTCAATTCTTGGTAATAAAATGTTGCTGTTTTTAAAGTGAAAAATTAAAATACTTATAAAAAATATATAAATAGTTCATGTAAAAAGTTCAAGATTGCACACAGTCCAGAAGTGAAGTGCAGAAGAAACCAGATTTCCTATGTATGTGATATAAAGGAACTCCTCTTCACCCCACCGTGAAAATAGCCACCACCAAGGATGTGTAAGGGGGTTTACCAGAAGCTTCCAATATCCACTTAGATGGAGCCAGAAGACCAGAATATCCTCAGCAGGATCAAAACAGAAAATATGGAACATTACTCCAAATCGTCCCAATATCGTGTTAAAAATCCTGTCACAGACCAGTATTAGTGATTCATAGTGGAAAGAAAATTGAAAACCAACATAGCGTGATACCGCAAATCCAAGCTAATTTATTGATCAGATTAAAAACACTCACATTTTTGTAGATGTGATTGCGCTCATCATAAAGTACATGTATGGCATACAACAGCGGACCCTGTCCCTGTCCTGTTTTGATCCTGCTGAGGATATTCCAGTCTTCCAGGTCCATCCAAGAGGATATTGGAAGCTTTTGGATTACTATTGGGTGTATAGACATAAAAGCCTGCAAGACCTAGTTTGGTATACGCCAAATAGATCCATTCCATCTGGTAAGCCCCCTTACACATCTTTGGTGGTGGCTATTTTCACGGCGGGGTGAAGTGTGAAGAGGAGTTCCTTTATATCACATACATTGGAAATCTGGTTTCTGCTGCACTTTTATCATGGGACTGTGTGCAATCTTGAACTTTTTACATGAACTTTTTATATATTTTTTATAATTATTTTAAGTTTTCACTTTAAAAACAGCAATGTTTTATTACCATGAACTTTGAACACTTTATTCATATTCACAGATGGTTCACTTACTTATGAATCCTGAGCATTAATTATTTATATATGGTATATTCACAAATTTTACAGCGCGGCACTTTTGGTTGCAGCTTTTGGTTACAGCTGCTATACACAAAGGCAAAGACAGCACGGTATACACACAATTTTTTGGCATTTCAATTCTTGACATGAATCTTCATCAGGGGGATATATCACAGTGGGATATAATCATCACATTTCCAAAGAACGAACCCCCCAATGTTCAGACTGTTGAAATAAAGGTCACCATGGAGTTTCCTAATATAATAAAACCTCAAAAAAAAGAGACACAAGTACTCCAAACAATTCAAGCTGCCAAGGAGTTCTTCAACTTGCTAACCACTAGTGTTGAGCGAACCCGGACTGTAACGTTCGGGTCCGTACCGAACTTTAGGGTGTCCGTGGCACGGACCCGGACCCGGACATTTCAAAAATCGTTCGGGTTCGGTCCGGGGTTCTGCTATTTTACTCCACGTGTTGAGAAGCTGCAGGGCAGCCAATCAACAAGCGTTTCACTGGTTTGCCCTTAGAAGCCATCACAGCCATGCCTACTAATGGCATGGCTGTGATTGGCCGGTGCATCATGTGACCCAGCCTCTTTATAAGCTGGAGTCACAGTGCTGCAGTCACATGCTCCTTGGGTTAGTATAGGGAAAGGTAGCTGACGGCGTGAGGGACAGATTTTAGCCATTTTAAGACCTGATCCTGCATCCTGAGATAGATTACTTTACTACTGCTGTCTGTGCTGTTGCTCTGAGGACAGATAGCAGAAATTAGAGATTTCACATACCGCTGCTTTGAGTTGCAGATCAAGCTCTGCATAGAACAACGATCGCTACGATCGTGCTCTACGATCAGATTGTTGGGGGAATTTGAGATTTCAAATACCGCTGCTTAGAGTTTGAGATTTGCAGATTAAACTCTGTCCAACGAA
>BLSH010485638.1:1374217-1386864 GCA_018402905.1 Glandirana rugosa | reverse complement strand
TATCCTGTCGGAGTAATGAGATACACGAATGTACGATTAGGTGAAAAACTTACCCTGTAGAAAGAACACAAAACCATCGATGTTAGGTATCGAGAAAAAAAGATTAGGAACCGATTTATGTACATTGACCTCGTAAAGCTATTAGATATGACTCACCTGGAACTCCAGGTTGTAATGGAGGTCTGAAAGGCATTATAATCACTATGTTATACTTGAAAACCACCAATCATCTCAACTCGCTTGTGGACCTTCAAGCCCAAGACGACCAGGCAGGCTTGAAGCCCTGTTTCAGGCCCAGGCCCAGGCCTGCCTTGGGCTTGCTAGCGTGCCTGTTGCTTGGGGTAACTTTACCGTGCGATCGTTCGGGTTCCGTCCGGACCCGGACCCGGACTTTGTCCCGAAGTTCGGACGGACCAGCAGAACCCGAACTTCCAGGTGTTCGCTCAACTCTACTAACCACCAAAAGTTCATATTGTATCACTAATATTACGGAAAGTCTGGAGGTAATGTTGGACCTCAAGGTCCACTCAGTATAGATTATCGAAATGCTCCAGTTACATGTATTTAGCCAAGGATTAGAAAAAAAGAGCTATGGATTGTAGCTACCAAAACACAAGAAAGATGTCCCATTCAAAAAGTGGATTAGCATGTAAGCACATAGAGTAATGAGGCTGTCCTATCCAAACACATGTATCCTGCACAGAGCCCTGACCCCAGCCCTACTGAACACCTTTGGAATGAATTGGAACACCAATTGTGAACCAGATCTTCTCAACCAACATCAGTACTTGACCTCACAAATGTTTTTTGGCTAAATGGGCACAAATGTCTACAGACACACTCCAAAATCTTTTGGAAAGCCTTCCCAGAAGAGTGGAGGCTGTTAGAACTACACAGAGGGCATAATGGCCATAGTTTTGAAATGGGATGTCCAACAAGCTCCTATAGGTGTGATGCTCAGACATCCACAAAATTTGGATGTAGTGTAGCATATCAATAAATTATCACCATCCTTGCTAAAACGTGCTGCATTGTCAAAAAAGAGTCATAATGTGTAAAATCGATTCTTGGCCCCATCATTTCCCTCCTCCATCCCCAGGTGAGGAAACGGTTAAGGAGAAAATTTCCATCTTCTCCACCTTCTTCCCAGGGAGCACGGTGGGTTTGATTTGCAGTTTTGCACAGGTGATAAATATGCCACGGGTGAGATGATTATATTTTTGAAACTGTCACTAAAACAATTTCTAATTAAGACAGAGTACGAGGAAGGACATAATTAACACAAGTCTGCAGATGGTAAAAGGTTTTCACAGTTCTTGGAATGTTCTCTCGTGTTGGAGGAAGGCTCGGAATTAGCAGACTGTTTCTTTCTGCTTATTGCCAACAGTTCAGTCACTTCCACTCGTACACCGCAGAGACAGAGCGCGGGGTGACATGAGGGAAGGGTAGAGAGCGGCTCTGTGTGATGCATCGGCATTGAGGAAAGCAAAGTGCATTACCACTCAGGCCTACAATTGAGGTAAGGTCACTTTAAAGGGTCACTCCAGTCTAAATACAAAAAGTGTCCGCTAGTTTCTAATAGTTGAAATGTTTAGATTTCTAATTACATTTTGGTGGATATTGGGGGTCTAGCCTTGACTAATGATAGACTTTGCCTGCAGGAGTGGGAGAGTCCAAAGGTAGCAGTTTTGGGTGCAGGTTTTCAGGGGTTACTTAAAGCATTTGTTAACCCCCCCCCCCCCCCAAAAAAAAATGCTGCTCCTGTCTCTTTAATGTGCAATTAGCAGCATGGTGATTTTGCTTTTTAAATTATCCCTCTGTATCCCCTAAAATATCTGTTTGATAATGCCAGGTCATGACTTCCTCCCTGAGTGCTGACTCCCCTTGTATATAACTTATCCTGAGAGCCCCGTGGTCTATGCAGACTATGTTACTCCCAGCTCTCCTATCTCCTGTGTGCCTGTCTTCAACTCCCCCCTCCTCTCCCTCCCTCTTGCTCTTGTAGCTTCTCTTTGCTCTCATAATTAACTCTAAAAGCTCCTATTTTCTTTGTATTAGAAGAAGAAGTTCATCCGGTGTCAGTTTTCTATCAGAAATATTCTTATCTATATAGATAACACAGTACGGCTCTGTCTCTCCAGCTGACATCAGCAGCAGTGCTCAGCCCCTCCCTCAGGAATTCTGAGCTGGGAGAGAGGAGCACAAAAAGGACAATTGATCCTAGTAAGAAGGTGTGTTATCTATACAGAGAAGTATATATATATGTTATAACACAGACACAGGGCAACTTCCTGATATAATACAGAGCGGATGGGAACTTTTTATAAAGTGGCTTAACAAACACTTTAACGTGACAATAAATGATAACATTATCCTTTGAAAATAATCTATACACATCCTGTATATAATAGTCCTGTAATTTATTATTCATGAAATTGTTTCCTACTGTGATTTCTGCTCAATGTAAAGTCCTTCAGGAGCTCCTGAATTTCTCTGTTTCCCCCTTACTTCCATTTATTTGGAGCAAGCAGTGCATGATAGTCATGTACACTGCACTATGCACAATACAAACTCCATAATCTGTGGTCCATCTCTGGAGTGCACAAGAGAGGGCGGCTACATTCCTACATACAGTGGGACCATGGAGAATGAACGTAGCCACCCTCTAACAGGAGGTCAGATCACAGCAGCAATAAAAAGGAATTTGGAGGTTTGGAGAAGGCTGAGAGCGATGGAAGGGACTTTTTGCGTTAAGACTATATCCTTTGATGGAATTAAAGTGATACTTAAGTCTAATTTTTGTCATTTAAAAATAACAAACATGTTATACTTACCTGCTCTGTGTAGTGGTTTTGCACAGAGCAGCCCAGATCGTCCTCTTCTCGTGTCCCTCGCGGGCGCTGCTGGCCCCTCTGTCCTGTCGAGTGGCCCCACAGCAAGCAGCTTGCTATGGCGGCACCCGAGCCACGGCATGGCCCCGTCCCCTGTCTCTCCTCACTGGCTCACTTATTTTGATTGACAGCAGTGGGATCCAATGGCGCCGCTGTCTCAATCAATCAGGAGGGGAGTCCCAGACAGCCGAGTCTCCTGTGCAACATCGCTGGATCTATATGGACCTCAGGTAAGAATTAGAGGGGCTGCTGCACACAGAAGGCTTTTTATCTTAATGCATAGAATGCATTAAGATAAAAAAACGTATGTCTTTACAACCACTTTAACAGGCAAAAGAGGCACCAGATCTCCTATTTTTAACATCTATTTTTGTAAATGAATGCTTTATTAATTAAAGTGACCTTCACTCCTGAAAACTAGGTTTCCTCTCTGCACTACCCCTAACCCCCCTCCTCCAAAACCCTGCTCCCCCGTGTAATATAAAATTGTGTTTTTCTACTCTGGCCCCAGCCCCTGCCACTATTCTCACCTAGGCAAGGATAGCGTTTCTCTGCTTCCGCAGCCTCCAGGGAAATCCCTGTCACATATCCCAGGAGGCTGCAGAAGTAAAGACACACATCAGCTGGTGGGAGGACCTGGTTTGTCATTGGGAGCCGGCTGCAAGAACCTGGAATAGGCAGCCAACACCTATTGACATCAGAGAAGGTGGTGATGGGGGACCCGGGCTGTGGCAGTGGGCCCATGAATAGCAACAGAAGAATCCTGGATTCACTGGGCATGTAAGTATGTGAATTGAAGACAACCCTGTATTAACAGGTAAGAGGGGTTCAAAAAAAATACAGAGGGGTGAAGTTCCACTTTGGTGAACTTACATCAAGAGAACACCCAACAAGAGGGACGTCCTCAGGAAGTCCATATTTGTTGAAAGCAGTGAAAGCACAACACCAAATATAAAGTCCAAAAAAAATTTATAAAGTGGAACTTCTGCCATAAAATTAAGTCCTGCTAGATCACTTCAGATTGGCCCCTTTTGTAGGCATACCTATGTAAAACAATAAAAATAAGTGCCTATACTGTATAAAACTCAGCAATACATTGTCTCAGGGAGGAGGGGAAATGGCTATGGGACCCCCAGGGGAAAGAGGAAATTGACTCTTTTTTTAATGAGAAGTACTAGAAACGGTTTAAATTCACTTTAACCACTTGCCGACCTCCCAAGTACATGTATTGCGGGGCGGCCTGTCTCCTGGGCGACATACATAATTTCACTACTCCAGGTCTGCGGCGCACGCACGTGCCACCGGCGACCAGCTCCCACTGTGATTGGACACAGCGGGAGCCAATCAGCAGGTCCAGGGGACCCGATGTCCGCCGGGACCCGCCAATCTTTTCCAAGAGAGGCAGAACGGCGGTCTGCCAATGTAAACAAGGCAGATCGCCATTCTGTTAGTAGGAAAGACAGAGATCTTGGGTTTCTGCTAAGCAGGAACACGGATCTCTGTCTTCCCACAGTTAAAGCACATCCCCCACACAGTTAGAAAGCACTCCCTAGGCACACATTTAACCCCTTGATCACCCCTGATGTTCACCCCTTCCCTGCCAGTGTCATTAGTACAGTGACAGTGCATATTGTTAGCACTGATCACTGTATTAGCGTCACTGGTCCCCAAAAAAGTGTTACTTAGTGTCCGATTTGTCCATCGCAAAGTCGCAGTATTGCTATAAGTTGCTTATCGCTGCCATTACTAGTAAAAAAAAAAAAAAATCCATAAAAATATCCCATAGTTTGTAGATGCTATAACTTTTGCACAAACCAATCAATATACACTTATTGAGATTTTTTTACCAAAATATGTAGCAAAATACATACTGACCTAAATTGATGAAGAAATTCGACTTTTTAAATTTTTTCTTGGATTCACTGAATACCGCGCTCATTCAGCAGTACTTCATACATAGGGAGATGCCTCTCTCGTACGAGTTTTGGGTTTTTTTGCAAAATTGTTGCTCTTCTTTTGTTTATAGCGGTGATCAGAAATGACGCAGAGGTGATCAAATACCACCAAAAGAAAGCTCTATTTGTGGGAAAAAGAGGACGCAAATTTCGTTTGGGTACAATGCCGCACGACTGCGCAATTGTCAGTTAAAGCGACGCAGTGCCGAATCACAAAAAGTGCTCTGGTCCTAAAGTGTGAAATCCTTCCTGGGGCTGAAGTGGTTATAGCACAAAAAATAAAAACCGCAGAGGTGAACAAATATCACAAGAAAGCTCTATTTGTGGTAAAAAAAGGACATCAATTTTATTTGGGTACAACGTCTCACGACCGCGCAATTGTAAGTTAAATTTATGCAGTGTCGTATTGCAAAAAATGGCCTGGTCATGAAGGGGGGTAAACCTTTCGGGGCTGAAGCAGTTAAGTTATTTTGTTTCTATTGTTTATCTCTTTTTTTTTTAATACCGGTGAGCTTTAAACCTACCAGTGCAAGCACTGCTGACCGTGGCCTTACTTAACTGTGGCTGCCATCAATGCTCCGTGCTGCATCACTTTTACCATTAAACCAAAAGTGTTCAAACTCCTTGCTGAGTCACCTATTGTCATGGAGTCTTTTATTTTGGACTCCAGTTTTCTATTTCTTCTCATTGTACTTGACAGCACAAATTGAAAGTGAATTTGAAATCGAGGATCATTCAGCAAGCCTTGATTCATGTTATTATCCCTTTTAGAAGCTATTTCGGGTTTTAGTATCCCGTAAGACTAAGGGTCCTTTCACACACACGGACCGTTCATCAGTTCATCAGTTTATCAGTTCATCAGTTCATCCGTTTTTCATCAGTTTTTTCATCCGTTTTTCATCAGTGGTCATCAGTTTTTCATCCGTTTTTTCATCCGTTTTTCATCAGTGGTCATCAGTTTTTCATCAGTTTTTTTTTACATTCACTACCAATGCAAAAACGGATGAAAAACTGACCGTTCGTCAGTTTACATCCGTTTTTCGTCCGATCCGTTTTTTTGACGGATGAAAAATAGGACTTTCATCCGTTCAAAAAAACGGATGCTGACGGAAGCAGATGAAAACTGATGAAAATAGCTGATCATCAGTTGTCATCAGTTTTTCCATAGAGTTGCATTAATGTCCGTTTTTCATCCGTCAACGGATGGATGAAAAACGGACAAACGGTCCGTATGTGTGAAAGGGGCCTAAGTTTCATATCTGGAGAACCGCAATACAACCAACAATTATGCATGGTGCAGAAAAATGGGTATTCTGTAAATGTGAGAAGGATTCACAAACACCCGGAAAACAAAAATCTTGAGGAATATATATGAAATTATGAAGCAGGGATGTGTAAAACTGGCAGGGGACTTTACAAGTTCTTCCATCAGCCAGACAAATAGATGCAAACTCCGAATGTTGGGCTGTTATGTGAATATGGTGTCCAAGAAGCCAAGAAGACCTTTGGAGGCAAACTTGAAGGAAATAGAAAGAAGAGAGGACCAAGGATGAGAGTGATTCTGTTCAAAACAACTCCAGAAGTCTGTGAATATGAGAAAGGAAAGCAGAGAAGAGATATGAATGGAGAAAACTGCTAAATTTTATATATACAAGGGTGATTGTTATTTCTTCTCAGCATGAAATGAACTCATTGTTGACTATCATTTTAATTGCAATATCAAGGAATTGAATGTCTTGCTAACCAGTAAAATAAAATCATTTATGTAACCCCTGCATTAAACTGCATGTAAACACTAAGAATGTCCTTCTCTTATTTGATCTCTTTTGGTCTATTTAATATACCATTCAAAGTGGTTGTCAACCCGTAACAACCACCTTAACCTACAGGTAAGCCTATGATAAGGCCTATAATAAGGCTTACCTGTAGGTGCCTGCATATCTCCCTGCACGGTTCAGGAAATATACAGTGTACTAGCATTGCCAACGTCATTCGTCACATGCACAGTGAAGAAAAGGCCTCCGTGCCGTTTCTACACTGAGATCGTGCCATGACTCGCGGGAGTGATGTCACGTGACTCCGGCCAGTCACAGAGCCAGAGATCGCAGCCCCGGAAGGAAGAGGGGCTGAAGATGGACGCTGCCTGCACAGGAGACATCGCAGGCTTTGTTGCAGGTAAGTGACACATAATGGGCTACTATGCAATGCATAATAGCCCATTATGCTTCTACTTTGCAGGGGAATATAGAGGAAGTAAACCCCATCAGGGTTTACTTCCTCTTTAAAGAGCTTTGTTCTGACCACCCTGGAAGTGCATTTGCTTATTTCAGATGTTGCCAGGTGCTGGCTGACTTGCCTGTGACATTGTGAGATATTCTGTAACAATGGCTGCAGTGAGCCTGTTTCTCTCTAGTGTTCAGCCTGGTCATAGTGCCATCATCTCCTGTATGCAGAGCGAGAGAGACCACTACTGAAAGCAGAGGACCATGGGATATATGGTCCTGGAGAGCCAGGATTTTCATTGGAGCAAGGCTGTTGCAGACTACAAGTTCCAGCCAGCTGGGAAAGAAGGCATAAATAGCCTAGTCCGGGCAGGAGCTCCTCCTCTTGGGACCATGGTCTACAGCTGAGAGCCGGAACTCAGCCGCTCTAGGAGATGCGAGCAGGTGCCGTGGCCTAGGCGGTGTTGAGAGTCTCCAAGAAGTGAGCGAGCAGTTCCACCAATGCCAGCTCCCTGGCAGCTTAGAGACTGTCGGGGGTCACTATCATCATCACCAGTACAGACCCAGCTGAATCCCAGCATCGCCAGGTGCATGACCAGGCACCCTTCACTGGTTGCAGTTTCTTCAAGAGCCTGTTTCGGGACATCCCATTCCCTTGAGCCTTGGCATCATCGGGAATGGTGAGTGGGCAGAAGCCCACCCTGTGTACACTTTACAAAGACACTGCATGCAGACACCTTTATCCCATCTCTTTACACGAGAGCTTCCAAAGGAATCCTTTATTGCTGGTCACCATTGCACAGTTGGGCACATTGGGCCCTTGTTGAGCTAGCTGAAGACTCTGGACATATACACTATAGGGACTTCACCACTTCTCCTCTCCCCCCACTTAAAGGACATACATCTGCACACATGCTGCATCCACCTAGGTAAGTATGATTCAAAAATGAAAAAATCCCCTCTGTTCTGCCTTCAGCAGGATATCTATTAGTTTTGCCTGCAATATCAGATTTGACCACAAGTTGGAGCCAGTGGTAAATGTACTGTTTTTACAGAAACTAGAAACTGTTCACCTTTAACAAACGTCCCCATCATTCTTCAGTCTAAGGAAGAGGAACAGGTGCATCCTGGGGCTCAGACTTCATCTTAGAAACTGAAAGAAGGAACCAGCTATCAGAGCACATGTTGGACTAAAACTTGCATTGACTTTCACCTCCTAAACGCAGCATTGCTGGTGAGAATTACTTATCACCATATACAGCCTAGCTTATCAGTTGTATTTCTGTATACTTCATATACTGATTAAATGCATCTGTATTTGTTTTTTCTCAATAGTTTCACTCCACCCTGATCTGTTAAAGAGGAACTGCAGTCTGCTCACATAATTTGTAATAAAAACATATTTGCCATTCTGAAGCTTCCCTCCAACCACTTTCCATATTATTTTATATATACTGTGATTCTCTACTTGCCAAATATGCTGCAGAAATCTCCCTCCACTGAGTCTGGCTACAATCATTTTAACTTTGGGCAGCTAAAGTTGCTGCCTGTTCACTTCCTGGATTTACACCGACACACAGAGGCACACCTACAGCTCAACAGCCCTGCAGCTTTCATTTCCTCTTATGACTCATTCCCCCCCATCCCCGTGGCAAACTCTTAGGAGAGTGAGAGAGAGAGCTGTGCATGATATCATTAGCCTAGGCTAATCACCGGACAAGAAGCAGGAAGTGGGATGTATAAGGTATTTACTGGCAGAAAAATGTTTTACTATCCAAAGTTAAAACAACAAGGGCAGAAGATTTATTAGATGGAAAGATGAAAAAATGATGGAAGTTCTGCTTTAATAAAGCTTCAAAATGACACTCAGTCTGGCTTATAGCAGAATAGGAGGGTTTAGCTGCATGACGAGTTGCACACAAGGAAACATGTAGCGGGAACAGAACACCCATACTTCACTTTTTTTTTCAATGATTTGAGGGAATCTTTAGGACAAGTCTTCTTTTTTGAATAATATCCCTGGGACCATGAGGCAAACAAGACATTTTCCTGGGGTGGCATTTTTTTAGAGGGGCGGCGTCTGTACCAAGATGCAGGCATCACCCCAGTCGGCTCTCTTGTAATAGCAATTGGAGCGGCTTACCAGTTGCTCGATTGCTATTATAAGCAGCGGGAGGGGATGTCGCCCCCCGCGCCTTCCGTGGCTCTCCCAGGCTCTCCTGTCCAACCAGGAGACCCGAGCGACCAGCCAACACCTCCGCCAGCTGGCTGGACAGCCAAGCAAAGCCCTGGGTTAAACTGGAAGCGATGACCTGACATCTCTTACGATTTACTCGGGAACCATCAGCGCCAGTTTAGAAAAAGTTAAGGCTTTCAAAAATGCAGATCTTGGTGTTTTGAATGCTTTTAAGTGCAGAAGAAAGATTTGGGGTCTTATGGACCTCAGATCCCTCCATAAAGAGTACCTGTTGTTACATGCCTATTGCTGTCACCAGAATTTTTATATTCCTTGTGATAAAAAAATAAAAGCAACAGTGTAAAAAAAATAAAAAACATAAATAAAATAAGTTATTAATTAAAAAACAAAATTAAAGTGCTCCCGTCCTCCAATGCTTGCACGCAAAGGAGAACGCATGTGTCGGCTCCGCACGCAAACGGCGATCGCCCCACACATGTGAGGTATCACCGCCAACATCAGGTCATGGGCAGTAATTCTGGTACCAGGCCTCCTCTGTAAATCTAAAGTGGTCACCTGTAAAGGCTTTTAAAGTGTTGCCATATGTATTCTATGGATAGTAAAATGTACATAGTTTGTCACCATTGCACGAGCGTGTGCAATTTTAACCACTTCAGCTCCGGAAGGTTAACCCCCTTCATGATCAGGCCAATGTTTTGCGATACGGCACTGCGTTATTTTAATTGACAATTGCACGTTCGTGTGACGCTGCACCCATGAAATGGACGTCCTTTTTCCCCCCACAAATAGAGCTTTCTTTTGGTGGTATTTGATCACCAGCGCAGTTTTTATTTTTTGCGCTACAAACAAACAAAGACCGACAATTTTGAAAACAAAAAAAAAAAATATTTTTTACTTTCTGCTACAAAACATATCCAATAAAAAAAAAAAAAAATTTCGTCATCAATTTAAGCCAATATGTATTCTGTTACATGTTTTTGGTAAAAAAAATTCTAATAAATGTATATTGATTGGTTTGCGCAAAAGTTCTAGCATTTACAAACTATGGGATATTTTTCTGGATTTCTTTTTTACTGGTAATGGCGGTGATCAGCGACTCAGAGCAGGACTGCAACGTTGTGGCGGACAAATCGGACACTAAGTGACACTTTGGGCAAGTTATTGGGAACCGGTGACACCAATACAGTGAGGTTGGGTTCAATCTGTAGCAATGAGCGATTACAGCGCCGGTTCACGCATTGCATCTCTCCCGCAGGTAGATCACACTGCCTTCTGTGAACTGCTGCGGGTGTCATTACATTGTTAATAACATCCCCAGATCGGTTCACAGATCGCAGTGCAAAGTGTGGATTCGAATAGGAATCGGATAGCATAGGTGAGAACACCCATGCGATCCTATTCCAGTGCGGGGAAGAAAAACATTTTTTTCTGGGAATCTGGAATCTGGGAATCCAATGCGAGTTCAGCCATACAACTCGCATCGCACAGACATCGCATGTGATCGGCACCGTAATGCGAGTGCGAATCACTTGCAACATCTGAGATCACTATAGTGTGCACCTGGGATGATCAATGCTAAAAACTTTGCACTATTACTATACTAATGACACTGGCTGGGAAAGGTTAATATCAGGAGCGATCAAAGGGTTAAATGTGCTCCTAGGGAGTGCTTTCTAACTGTGTGGTAGATGCATTTACTGTGAGACGGCAGAGATCTGTGTTCCTACTAAGCAAAAACACAGGATCTCTACTTTCCCTTTATAAAGAACAGAGATCTGTCTTGTTTACATAGGCATACTGCCATTCTGCTAATCTCCAGAACGAATGGCGGGTCCCGGTGGACATTGGGTTTGCCGAACCCACTGATTGGCTCCCGCTGTGTTCAATCACAGCGGGAACAGGTGGTGCGCGCCCCAGACCCAGGAGTGTCAGATCACGTACTAGGTACATGATCTCACACAGAGTGGCCGTCCTGCTGCAGTATATCTGCGTGGGGCAGTCACTAAAGCGGCTGAGGTGGGACAAATTTAGATGGGGGCAACTGTTTTTAGTCTTGCCTAGACATGTGCACTGGTGAAAAATTTGTTTGTTTTCGCTTTCATTTCATTCATTTTTTGTTTTGTTTTTCAGGTCATTTGTTATGATCGAAATTCATTATTTTGAATAAATTCAGAAAAATTCAGAAATTCGTAAATCCGATCATTTAGAAATTCGAAAATTCTGAAAGGAGGAAATAAGGAAACCCAAAAATTTGAAAATCCGAAAATAAGAATAAAAATCTGAAAATTCGAAAATCCGAAATAACTAACTAACTAATAATAACCAACTATTAATTTATAGGTATTCGAATTTCAATTCAAATTTGGCTGTTAGTGAACATAATGAATATGAATTTGTGCAAAGTTACGAATTATCTGAAATAACAAATGCCGCATCTAAACAAATGGAACATAACAAATTAATAACAATAAATAATAATAAAATGTTTTTATTATTATTATTTATTATTATTAATTTGTTATGTTCCATTTGTTTAGATGTGTCAGTCGTCATTATGGATAATTCGTAACTTCGGATAAATTTGTATTTGTTACGTTCACTAACAGCCTAATTTGAAAGGAAATTCCAATACCTATAATTTAATAGTTAGTAATAGTTATTATAAGTTAGTTATCATTTCGTATTTTCGTTTTTATTTTTGGAATTTCGAATTTTCAAATTACAAATTTATGAATTTTCGAATTTCGGATTTTTGGATTTTCAGATTTTCAAATTTCGGATTTTTGGATTTTCAAATTTCCGAATTTTCACATTTCGAAAAAATGTGTTACCTGGGTTTTTGTTAATTCAAATATTTCTGAATTGACTAATTTTTCGGATTTAGTTGAAAAACGAATTTGTAACGAAATGAATTGCACATGCCTAGTCTTGCTCAGGGCAGCACAAAACCAAAATACACCACTGCCTGGCACATGTGACGTGGGCATCCCAAGAGGCTGCAGGAGGACACTAAATATCATACTTGCCTAGGTGAGGAATAAAGAAGTGGAAGGAACTCTAGAAACCCTAAACTAGAAAGAGGAAAAATATGTACTTCTCATTCATAAATTATAAAACCTGTCTTCTTTTTTGTAAGTGGGAGGAAGGACATAATTCATACGTTATTTTATTCTGAAAGGTCAGCTTTAAGGTCAAAATAGTTGTGTACCGAGCCTCCCATTCATTCAGAAACAGAAGTATAGTAAAAACATTTTTCTATGCTTCAGCCATGAATGAACCAATTGGTACCAATCACTGAGTCTGTCCACTGAGAAAGGGAAGGAGCCGGTAAATGACAAATTTACTGACCCGTTCCCATCTCTCCATCATGACAAATCTTCTA
>BLSH010485638.1:1357385-1367542 GCA_018402905.1 Glandirana rugosa | reverse complement strand
TTTTTTTTTTTTCTTGCTCTCCAATTATAGTGAATGTATTGACTCCGCGGCGTCTCTTGGACATGAATGCTTTGTGTCTTAGGCAGCGACATCAGATTGCAATCTCCTCTGGGACTGATGTGTTTTGTTTAATGCGCTCTATAAAAAGCCGCAGAATAAGTCGCCACTGAATAAATAAGTAAAATAAATAAATCTAGATTACACTCCTTCCTAATCTTTGCAGCTAATTTGAACAAGGCAGGCAGGTTTTATCATGCTGCTTAGCTTGTTTGGGTTTTCTCTTATTTGTATTTCATTAAAGTGTCCATACTTATTAACTGATGTTTTATAGCTTTTCTTTAAAGTGATATTAACCTCTCGTTCTTTTTTTTTTTTAAAGTGGTTGTCAAGTTAAAAAAAAAAACACCTGCAAGAGAAAGGCATATTGACCTAGTTCATTATGAAATGCTTACCTTAGATCGATGCTGTAGAAGCGGTCCCTGAGCACCACTGTGACCGGTGACATGCTGAGTCTGTTGTCTTCCGGGATCCCGGGCACCGACCAATCACAGCGCGGAATCCAGCGCTGTGATTGGCAGAAGCCGCACTGACGTCACTCCCGCACATGCTCACAGGAGCCGTCATTTATGGCACACTTTGTGAAGAACTGGCCCAGTCGGCACATGCAAATACAGGGAATATCTCCTAAACGGCACAAGTTTAGGAGATATTCCCGGGACCTACAGCTAAGTCTGAATATAGGCTTACCTGTAGTTTAAAGTGGTTGTCATGACTTGACAACCACTTTAAAAATAACAAACATAACGTTTGTTATTTTTAAAGTGGTTGTCAAGTCATACCTGCTTACCTGCTCTGTGTAATGGTTTTGCACAGAGCAACCTCTTCTCGGGTCTCTCGCTGGTGCTCCTGGCCCCTCCCTTCTGCCGAGTGTAAGGAATAAGGAGCATTCTTCTTACTGACCCCCAATGTAAGGAGCATTCTTCCCACTGACCACCAATGTAAGAGGCATTCTTCCCACTGATCCACAATTTAAGGAGCATTCTTCCCACTGACCACAATGTAAGGAGCATTCTTCCCACTGATCACCATTGTAAGGGGCATTCTTCCCACTGATCACCAATGTAAGGGGCATTCTTCCCACTGATCACCATTGTAAGGGGCATTCTTCCCAATGATCACCAATGTAAGGAGCATTCTTCCCACTGACCACAATGTAAGGAGCATTCTTCCCACTGATCACCAATGTAAGGAGCATTCTTCCCACTGATCACCAATGTAAGGAGCATTCTTCCCACTGACCACAATGTAAGGAGCATTCTTCCCACTGACCACAATGTAAGGAGCATTCTTCCCACTGATCACCAATGTAAGGAACATTCTTCCCACTGATCACCAATGTAAGGGGCATTCTTCCCACTGATTACCAATGTGAGGGGCATTCTTCCCACTGATCCCCAATTTAAGGAGCATTCTTCCCATTGACCACAATGTAAGGATTATACCCCTGTTGTTGTTGTTTTTTTTTTTTTGCCATCTGTGTCCCATTGGGTCTACCTTCACTTTCTATCCTATAGTCATAACAAGAAGTTAGGGGAAATCCCTGCATTTAAGGGAATTTATTGGAGCACCCCAGATCAAAAGAACCAGTGTCCCCATTGGAAGATTTCCCCTCTATGACTGTTCAGGGGACAACTCAAAATTTTGGATTGTCTTTTATTTTCACTTTTGATGAGAATGGAATACAGGACAAGCAGAGATGGTGACTCTCCCTAATGGGAGCAGAGGTAGCAATAAAAACTGCTGCTCTAATCCCTCTCCACTCTGTCAAAAAATGTTTTGCCTTTAGTTATACTTGAAGGAATTTATTAAATATGGAAAGGGCAAGTGATACAGGGGGATCAAGGGCAGGCCTTGTTAGCTAGCGGTATTTTAACCCTTCTGCAGCATAATAAAGGAACATATATATTACTGTAATAATTACAGAGGGGTCAGTTAGTTCCATTAGTTCAAAGTTCAGTTGGTTCCAATGGTTCACATTCAGTGGGTTCCAATGGTTCAAGCCTCAGTTGCCTTCAATTATTCAAGGTTCAGTTGGTTCCAATGATTCAAGTTTCAATTGGTTCCAGTGGTTCAAGATTCAGTTCGTTCCAAAGGTTCAAGGATCAGTTTGGTCCAATGGTTTTAAGTTTAAATTGGTTCCGATGGTTCAAGGCTCAGAGTTCCAATGGCTCAAGGCTCAGATGGTTCCAATGGTTCAAGATTTAGTTGGTTCCAATGGTTTAAGTTTCAATTGGCTCCAGTGGTTCAAGTTTCTTTTGGTTCTAAGGGTTCAAGATTTAGTTAGTTCAAATGGTTCAAGCTTCAGTTGTTTCCAGTGGTTTAAGTTTCAGTTAGTTCCAATAGTTCAAGTTTCAGTTGGTTCCAATGGTTCAAGGTTCAGTTGGTTCCAATGGTTCACAATTTAGATGGTTCCAGTGGTTCAAGGTTCAGTTGGCTCCAGTGGTGCGAGTGTCATTTGGTTCCAATGGTTCAAGGTTCAGTTGGTTTCAAGGGTTCAAGGTTCAGTTGGTTTCAAGGGTTCAAGATTCAGTTGGTTCCAATGACTCAAGTTTCAATTGGTTCCAGTGGTTCAATGTTCAGTTGGTTCCAATTGTTCAAGGTTCAGTTGGTTCCAATGGTTCAAGATTCAGTTGGTTTCAATGCTTCGAGGTTCAGTTGGTTCCAGTGGTTTCCAAACAAAATTGGCTGCCCACCACGACCAGTCCAAAAAATGTAATTGTGCAATCTTCAAAAAAAGGACCTCCACCATTTATGAATAAGCACAATATTTGTGTGAAACGTTTCAACGAGTTATAGCTTTACTGTGTCCTGGTGGTGGTCCTTTTTTTGAAGATTGCACAATAAAATTTCTTGGACTGGCTGGGGTGTGCAGCCAATTTTGTTTGGACTTTGATGTCACGGAAGCGAGCAGGGGCTAACAGCCAGACGTTGGGTCCATCAAGCTAATTACACTCGCCTGGAGCGGCGTGCTCTTCCTGTGCCTTTTGGTTCCAGTGGTTCAAGGTTCAATTGGTTTCAAAGGTTCAAGGTTCAATTGGTTTCAAAGGTTCAAGGTTCAATTGGGCTTTTAAGACCTACACAAGTGCATAAAGGTACCCCAAGGTACCTGCACTTCAGCACTATTGTTAGTTTAGAAACATTTTACGTCAGCTTGGGTTCACTTTAATACTGTACTGGAAAACTGTGATTAGCTGACATTCAAACGCACAAAAAGCAAACATATTTTTTGTTTGAAGAACATTCTTCTTTTTTTATGTTATGTTATGGACAACCTCCTTCCAGTGCAGTTTTTGTGCTATCCTCACTTCAGGGTAGGACATGTAGTTCATCAATGGCTTATTGTCCAAATCTGGTTTTGCAGGGAAGTGTGGAGGGAAATGGCTGAAAAAGATTACACTGGATGTATATAAATCTGAAGCCTTTCTTAGTCCAAGGTATCTCTAACCACTAAGAATATTAGTTCTTTATGAGTGGGGAGAATTTACAGCGAGGAAAACCACCACAGAAGACATCAGACGGCTTTCTAGCCAGGAGACAAATGAATCATCTGACCCAGGGATATCTGCTCATCGCTGGCTCCCATTTTCTGGTACTATTCATTATATATAACCGTACATGAGAATCATCCAACTCGCATCTGCTGGAATACACCTTAAAATTTAATCCCTGAATCATTCTTGTCTTCCTTGACGTTGCCCTTAAAGTAAACCTGGCGGCATCTATCATTGTAGACATTAAATGTGGACACCTTCTGTGCAAGCCTGCTGCTTTCTACCCAACCTGGGTGCCCCAAAATCAGGGATGCACGCGTAGATTTGCGCTGGCAATGGGAAGCCAATGTTAAAGTACTCCAGCTTTAGGGCCGACACAAGTTTTCTTTTTTTTATAAAAATGCATGATATAGTTAGATTGATCTATTTTTAAAAAAGTGTATAAAGGGGTTGTAAAGGTTTTTCTTCTAATAAAAATAACAAACATGATATACTGTGCAAGGGCTCCTAGTTCCTCCCCTCCATCAGGTGCCCCCACGGAAAGCCACTTTCCATGGGGGCACCAGTGCAGGTGCGCTCCCGAGTCCTGCTGCATCCATTGACACAGACAGCAGGACTTGGCCCTAGCTCCCCCAGCTCCCGTGTCACTGGATTTGATTGCCAGCAGTGGGAGCCATTGGCTGCTTCAGGTATCAATCTGTCCAATGAGGAGAGAGACAGCGGTGGGAGCCTCTGGGCTCGTGCTCAGTGCTGGATCGGGCTTAGGTAAGAAAAATGGGGGCTCTGGGGGTGCAGCTGCAGCCCAGAAGGTTTTTCACCTTAATGCATAGAATGCATTACGGTGAAAAACCTTGAGACTTTACAAGCACTCTAAACACCGTTTAATGTTATAACTGCATTAATTCCTGCTGCAATGAGTTACATTAAACTCAGATTACTGTAAATGGAATAAAATGTTTATTATAGTGCAATTGCAGTGTTTGCTGAATAGCATTAATAGCTCACTGGTTGGAATCGCCCATTACCTAGAATTGTTCTTTAATTCAGAGATGTATCTAGATACACTAAAATTAATACACCCTACAGTACAAGTTTTGCCCATTATAATATGCAATTATTTTAATAAGAACTAATGCTAGAATGCGTTTTTAAAGGAAAAGGCTATGCTTTATAATTGCAGCTATTGTTTTAGGCTCAACTCAAATAGAAAAAAAAAAGTGTAATCAAACCAGCAGAGAGTAAGACCCCTTTCACACTGGGGCGCTGCAAAAACAGCCGCTAAAATGCTGATCTTTTTTGCGGTGCTTTAGCGGCATTTTAGGCGCCTTTTTTAAGGTCACGTGACGACCTTAAATAGATGAAAAAAAAAAAAACAGTTTTGCGGCGCTTTCAAATAGCTTTTTTGTTTCAATGGGCAGGGGGTGTTTGTGGAGCGCTGCAAAAACACACGGGAGAGCTGCAAAAACATACGCTAAAACGCTGATCATTTTTGTGATGCTTTTCGGGCGCTAGCGGGTGCCTTTTTTAAGGTCAGGTGACAACGTGACCTTAGGAAGAGTGAAAAAGGACACCTTTTGCGGCACTTTCGAATAACTTTTTCATTTCAATGGGCAGGGGCGTTTTTGGAGCGCTATTTAAAGCAATCCGAACATCCCCCAAAGATGCTGCTTGCACAACTTTTTCTACTGCACCCCCCCAGTGTGAAACCACCCATTCAAATGAATGGGAGGCAGTTTTCAGGCGCAATTTGTATTATTATTATTATTATTATTATTATTATTATACAGGATTTATACAGCGCTGACAGTTTGCACAGCACTTTACAATGTTAGGGAAAACAGTACAATTACAATACAATTCAATACAGGAGGAATCAGAGGGCCCTGCTCTTTAGAACTTACAATCTAGGCGCGCTAAAGCAACTGAAAACCACCTCAGTGTGAAAGGGGTCTAAAGTGTTACCACAATAGTAAAATCAGTCGGTATATGCAGTGAAACATGCTTGTTATACTCACTGTGGAACCTAAGGGGTTAATCCTCTGCATTGTGTAAAATGGCTGTTTGATCTCATCCTCTCTGATCACCCCCTTCTTCCACTCTCCCCAAACCATCTCCTGATAGAACAGAGCCTTGGAGGCATTCTGCACATGCTCAGTTTGGTGTGTATTGCTAGAGAGTTGTTTTTTTTCTTGGGAGGGTGCATGTGATCAGTACAGGGCCAATCAGCACTGTCCAGACAGAAGGTCAGGGGTTCTGCAGCCTCATAGGACAGTTAGTATAGAATGAAAACTCCTACAAGCTTTAACCAGACACTGATAGAAGTCACAAGACTGCTATATACTGCTGATGAGAAAAGGTATTTGGCAGTTTATATTTACTAAAATAATTGCATTTCCATGTTCTGTGTACTGTGGGAGACCAGATATAATGAATGCAGGGTCCTGGGTTTAGTAACACTTTAAGTACTCATGTCCTCTCCTGAACTTTCTCCAGCAGATTTTCCAATTTGTTATGGAGCACCAGTCCTCTTCTATGTTGAATGACCCAGCAATTACCAACCAATGTCCTATGAGCTCAGGGTGTCACTGGAAATACCTCTGGAACGTGTCATCATGCCAACCTGGGTTCACAGTACTCCCGGACAAAATGCAGCTTATGTGTCATTATGTTACCTCCATGTTAGTCGTGAGTATGGAGGAAAGAAGTGAGGATCTGTGATGTCACATTGTTGGCCTGATGACTGAAGGAAAAAATATATATGCAGTAATTAAACAAAAAAAAAAGATGTTGGGGCTTCAAAGAGGGGGGTTGGTATTGAGGTGGGGTCACAAGGGGGTCTCTAATTGGCTCCAAAAACAGTGGGCTTGGGGCGCAGAACACTGGGCCCAGAGCCCACTCACTTGTGACATTCACTATTGTCTTCCTCTTTCTCCTCCCGGCCAATCAGGACAGGAATCGGTTCCTAAGACCGGATTGGCCGGGAGGAGTAGTGAATGGATTGGCCAGGAGGAGAAGCTGGGGAAGCAGCCAAAGTCGCCCGTGACCTGGATGGGGTAAGTGTAGGGCTGGTGGGCAGGGCTAGTGAGCGCGTGAGGGATTTGTTTGCCGCCGCCCCCACCCCCCAAAAAAATGGAGCACCAGCTGCCACTGGTCTCTTCCCACCACCAAAGGAATGCAAGAAATGGTAGAATTGTAGGGAGACAGCACAATGCCAATCCCCTTTGTACACAAAGGATTTACTGGTACCGCATCCACTATTGCAAAGGCAATGAACAAAAAGAAAAAACACTAACAAAGTAGTAAACTATGTAGAATTTTTTAAGGCACCGCTCCATATATTAAACAATTTTATTCATACAAAAGGTAGGCATACAGAGTTTTTTTTGTATATACTGAAGTTACATATGTTGCCAGTGGTTGGTAAGTGTACCCCCAGACATCCATGGGGTGTATCAACATATAAGCATCTTCAACACGTTTCATGGGACAACGTCGCTTCCTCAGGAAGAACTGGCTGTAGATGCTCAAACAATGCACAGTATATACAAAGACGTGTAGAACAGGGGCCACCATGAATGGAGAGGACCCCCCAATGGCAAAGCTTAGACCATCAAAGCAAGTTAAAGGAATGTAAAGACAATTTGTTATCTCCCTTCCTAGGAGAGAACAAGGGGAAAAAAATGTATCCATGAAATCCTAATAGGGACAAAAAAATCTCTTTTTGCTGAAGTATCTTCCCTTGGAAGTCAACAATGCTGGCGTATAAACTGCTCACATTAACAGACAATAGGAAATGTGACTGCTGGTAAGGAAAGAAAAAAAAACCCCATGATGTCACATTGACCTGAAGCATGCAGGAAAAAATATATTTATACAGTAAAAAAAAGGATAATGGGGGGCTTCAGGGAATGGGGTTGGGGGTTTCAAAAATTGGAGTTAGGCTTGGACTTTACAGAGGAACAAGCAAAGAAAAAGAGAGAAGGTACCATGTTTCTTGAACGATGGTGAATCTTCTAATTCCTTCTAATATCTCTTCTCTAGTTTTCCTCCTCTGGTTACATTTAATGTAACAGCTGAGACTTTGAAGGGTAGAGTCAGGAATCCCTAGTTCACAACTCCAAAAGCTCAGGCTTAGAGTTGAGCGAACCCGGACTGTAAAGTTCGGGTCCGTGCCGAACTTTGGGGTGTCCGGGATCCGGACCCGAACCCGGACTTTTCAAAAAAAGTCCGGGTTCGGGTCCGGGGTTCTGGTATTTTATTACACGTGTTGAATAGCTGCCAAGAGCAAGTGTTACACTGGTTTGCCCATAGAAGCCATCACAGCCATGCCTACTAATGGCATGACTGTGATTGGCCAGTGCACCATGTGACACAGCCTCTATATGGGTCTGGAGTCACCGTGCTGCATGTCACATGCTCTCTGGATAGTTTAGGGAGAGGATGCTGCTGGCTCTGTGAGGGACAGATTGTAGATATTATAGAACATCTCATCCTGCATTACTGAACGATCTGATTGTGGACTAGGTAGAGATACTAGTACTGCTGCTTCGAGGGACAGATTGCAGACCTCATCCTGCTGCACAGAACGATCTGACTGGACTAGGTAGAGTCTGTTGCTTTAAGGGAAAGATTATTGTTCTAAAATCATCTCCAAGTTGTACAGGCAAAGTGTATTCTAGCCACATAGAAGCCATATTATTGTTCTAAAATCATCTCCAAGTTGTATAGGCAAAGTGTATTCTAGCCGCATAGAAGCCATATTATTGTTCTAAAATCATCTCCAAGTTCTATAGGCAAAGTTTATTCTAGCCGCATAGAGCCATATTATTGTTATAAAATCATCTCTAAGTTGTATTGGAGATGATTTTATAACAATAATATGGCTTCTATGCGGCTAGAATACACTTTGCCTATAGAACATGGAGATGATTTAATAACAATAATATGGCTTCTATGCGGCTAGAATACACTTTCCCTGTATAAGATGATTTTAGAACAATAATCTTTCCCTTAAAGCAACAGCTGGAACCTTTCCCTGTACAACTTGGAGATGATTTTAGAATCTAAAATCATCTCCAAGTTCTATAGGGAGAGGTTCCTACTGTTGCTTAAAGGGACAGATTATTGTTTCTTGCACAAAATTAAAAAGTGCATCTACATTGCTGGTTTAAAAAAAAAAAAAAAATTCTAAAAACTATATTTGTGGCCAGCGGTGCATTTCTTGCACAAAAATAAAAAAAAACTGTGTTGGCTACCTCCTCCTCCTCCTCCACCGCCACTTTCACTGCCTCCTCAACCTCCAACTCCACATCCACCTCCATTTTTGATTTTTTTTATGTGATTTTAGCTTAAACATTATTTTAAGTTATTTCCCTATCCCCATTTCTTTGTAGGACACTTGTCCAACTCTTACCCCCATTTTCCTTCCTTTTGCAGACCTCTAGGACTTGCCAGGACTTTGTTACAGCCATTTTTGTGCCTAAAAGTTCAGGTCCCTATTGATTTCAATGGGGTTCGGGGTCCGGGTCAAAGTTCGGGTCAAGTCCGGACCCAAACCCGGACTTTGTCCATAAGTTCGGCCGAACCTGCCGAACCCGGACTTCTAGAGGTTCGATCAACTGTACTCAGGATCAGGTGTTCCCAGAACATAGGCTCACCAGCAAAGGAGACTATTACTTAGTGGGCTTCCTTCAGGTTCCAACCATGCACTATGATGTCATACCTTCCTGGAGAAATAATCTAGCCGGCGTCCATGGACATCATTTCAAACCACAATGCAGCTGGTTGCCTTGTGTGCATATGACATGTTCGCTTTGTAAAAAAACTGTGAAAGTGTGGCTCCTTCCCCTTCTTCAATAATCTCTACTCAATGCTTGGCTGAGCAACTTATGAAAGATAGATGGATCTTTCTGGCTATAGGACCGCCAACATCAGAGCGATATAAAATAAATAAAAAACACACATTATGCCTGGCAGTAGAGATTCATCACCGATACTGTAAGTAAATCAATATTTTAACATAATAATCCTCATTTATTTTTGGTTGAATAGTTGTCCTTTAAATCAAAGCCCCGCTGTACAGATAAATCCGACGGTGACCTTCTGAACCCGCAAAGGAAAGTTTAAGACTATGATTAGAGCTTGTAGCGTCTTGTAATTTGGAAAAGTGCCATTTAACCACTTCCTTACCGGCGTATTGTAAAAATACGCCGGCAAGGTGGATTCCCCATCCTAAGTGGACGTTATATTACGTCCACTTGTTTTCGCCGCTTTGCGGGCCCTCAGGGGCCCGCATCGCGGCGATCGGGGACCGGCCGTGTCCCTCGGGACCCCGGCCTTCCGGGATCGGGGTAAAGAGCCAATAAAATTGGCTCTTTACCGCGTGACCGGCTGTGTCCTATCACAGCCGGTCACTGACATCAATGGCGGCTGAGCGGCGTGCACGCCGCTCGCGCGCGCCCCAGGGGGCGCGCAGCGCGGCGATCGGGGGGCGGGCTTGTCCCTCGGACAATGCCCGACCCCGATCACGGTAAAGAGCCAATAGTATTGGCTCTTTACCACGTGACCGGCTGTGTCCAATCACAGCCGGTCACAAAATGACGGGAA
>BLSH010485638.1:1282718-1322455 GCA_018402905.1 Glandirana rugosa | reverse complement strand
TGTGACAAAATGCTGTAAACGAAGAATGATTTCAGAAATAGAAGTGTTAATAGTTTATTTTATCAATGAACAAAATGGAAACTAAATGAAGACCGTTTTTGAAAGAACTTGGCAGGTAAGTTGTTCCAAACATCTTGGAGAACTAAGCACAGATCTTCTGTGGATTTCGGCTCCTCAAATCCTTCTGTCTCTTCATGTGATACCAGACAGACTCCATGATGTGGAGATCAGGGCTCTGTGGGGCCAAACCATCACCTCCAGGACTCCTTGTTCTTCTTTATACTGAAGATAGTTCCTAATGACATTGGCTGTGTGTTTGGGTTTGTTGTCCTGCTGCAGAATAAATTTGGGGCCAATCACACACCTCCCTGATAGTATGGCATGATGGGTAAGTATCTGTATTTCTCAGCATTGAGGACACCATTGATCCTGACCAAATCTCCAACTCCATTGGAAGAAATGCAGCCCCAAACTTGCAAGGAACCTCCACCATGCTTCTCAGTTGCCTGCAGACACTCATTATTGTACCGCTCCCCAGCCCTTTGCCTACAAACCGCCTCCTGCTACAGCCAAATATTTCACATTTCGACTCATCAGTCCAGAGCACCTGTATAGTTGAATCGCTAAGCCTTGTTTCGGAGTCGGAGGTTTGGCTTTTTGGCCGCATTTCTTACACGAAGACCACTTCTGGCCAGACATCTCCAGATGGTAGATGGGTGTACCTTGGTCCCACTGGTTTCTGCCAGTTCTGTGCTGATGGCACTGCTGAACATCTTCCAATGTGGAAGGGAAGTAAGTATGATGAGTCTTTCATCTGCTGCATTAGGTTTCCTTGTCCGGCCACTGCATCTACATTCCTCAATGTTGCCCGATTCTTTGTGCTTCTTCAAAAGAGCTTGAACAGCACATCTTGAACCCTTTGCCTGGAAGAGACCTTGCTGATGCAGTATAACTACCTTGTGTGTTGTTGCTGTGCCCAGTCTTGCCATGGTGTGTGACCGGTGACATGAAATTAGCGGACCTCCAGCTGTTGCAAAACTACAAGTGCCATCATGCCTCTGCCTCTGGGTGTCATGCTTGTGGCTGTCAGAGTCTTGCTATGCCTCATGGGACTTGTAGCTCTGCAACATCTGGAGGTCTGCTAATTGCATATCCATGGTATAAGGGATTGTATGGTTATATATAATTTATAATCTGTTTTATTATTTTTTTTATTTATTTTTTTTGGTTGAACTAGATGGACTTGTGTCTTTTTTCAACCTGACTAACTATGTAACTATGTAACCTGCCTTTACACGCACATGAACTTTAATGGCATCCCAGTCTTAAGCTATTATACACACTACACAATTTTCTTTAGATGTTTTCCTGTAGATTTACCAAAACCATATAATAGGAGGTCAAACCTAAACACTTTCAATTTGTATGCAAATAGGCAGGCCCTTGCACTACATAGAAGAAGGTAAATCTAAAGGAAGTTTAACAACAAAAGTTGTATAGTGTGTATCCAGCTTTAGTCTGTAGGGTTCAATATTGAGTTGGCCCACCCTTTGCAGCTATAACAGCTTTAACTCTTCTGGGAAGGCTGTCCACAAGGTTTAGGAGTGTCTATGGGAATGTTTGACCATTCTTCCAGAAGCACATTTGTGAGGTCAGGCATTAATGTTGGATGAGAAGGCCTGGCTCACAGTCTCCGCTCTAATTTGTTCCAAAGGTGTTCTATTGGGTTGAGGTCAGGACTCTGCGCAGGCCAGTCAAGTTCCTTCACCCCAAATTCGCTCATCCATGTCTTTATGGACCTTGCTTTGTGCAATGGCCCAAATCATTTGGAGGAGGGGGGATTATGGTTTGGGGTTGTTTTTCAGGAGTTGGGCTTGGCCTCTTAGTTCCAGTGAAGGGAACTCTTAAAGCGTCAGCATACCAAGACATTTTGGACAATTTCATGACCCTGTATTGCACAGAAACGTTATCGCCATATTGCAGTCACATGACTCAGGAGCGCACAGATACAATGTTACTTATTCTGATGCAATGAAGATTTATCCCATTAAGTCTGAGCAGAGGGATCCCGGAACACTCTCACTAAAAAAAGGAATTTGGAGATTTAGAGAAGGATGAGAGCAATAGAATGGATTTTTAGTTAATTAGGAATACATACTTGTTTAGTGTCACTTCAATTCTTGAACAGACTCTATCATTGAGTCCTAATCATGGACTGTCTCATCTGCATTTGGCTGCTCCAATTTCTGGCATTTTAACCGCTTGCCGACCGCTGGTTGGCAATTGACGGCGACAAGGTGGCTCTATTGCGCAAATCGCCGTCATATGACGGCGGCTGTGAGATCGAGCCCAGTGAGCGCACGCGCGCCGCCGGAGGCGCGCCCATGCGCTCACTGTGTCCGGGGAGGGCCAGGGAGCGGGTGCGGCGGATTCGATCTCCGCCGGCCACCCGCGATGCCCCCCCCCGGAGTGAAAGAATGGAGGTCCGTGTAGGTAAACACGGACCTCCGTTCTGTGAGGGGGGAAGGGCTGTGCTCACTTCCCTTCCCCTGCTAGGGCAGTCCCCCCACAGTAAGAACACGCCCAGGGAACACAGTTAACCCTTAGAGTGCCCCCTGCAGGTTAACCCCTTCACTGCCAATGGCATTTACACAGTAATCAGTGCATTTTTATGGCACTGATCGCTGTATAAATGCCAATGGTCCCAAAAAAGTGTCAAAATGTTCCGACATGTCCGCTGAAATATCGCACTACCGCTAAAAATCGCAGATCGCCGCCATTACTAGTAAAAAATAAAAAAAAATAAAAACCCCAGAAATGAATTCTCATCATCCGTAAACGCGACCACTTTTGCGCAAAGCAATCAATAAACGCTGATTGCGATTTTTTTTATCACAAATATGAGGAAGAATATAAATCAGCCAAAACTGATGAAAAAAAATGTTTTTTTATATTTTTTATTTGGATTTGTATTTTAGCAAAAAGTAAGAAATTTGGTTTTTTTTTGCAAAATTGTCGCTCTTCTTTTGTTTATAGCGGCGATCAGAAATGACGCAGCGGTGATCAAATACCACCAAAAGAAAGCTCTATTTGTGGGAAAAAAAGGACACAAATTTCGTTTGGGTACAACGTTGCACGACCGCGCAATTGTCAGTTAAAGCGACGCAGTGCCGAATCGCAAAAAGGGCTCTGGTCCTAAAGGGGGAAATCCTTCCGGGGCTGAAGTGGTTAATAAACATTTAATTTTGTTTTACCGCTGACAAATATCTGGCTGTGCACGGCCACAATGAGGGCAAGAAAGGGATTCGGCCTTGTATGAGGAGATACAACAGAAAACATAGCTCAGCAAGTTCAATCAAGTGACGCTCATTAACAGCAACAACGCAGCTAATTTGTTAGTAAATTAAACACTGAAGATGTTTTGAAGTCCTGGCCTTTTGTTTGCTCATTAGCGCTTGTGGAGAAACGTTCTTCTCAAAGTAAACTCGATCTATGACTGGTCAGGGAGGACGCCTTTAGCAGACGACCTTCCATTTGTAAAGAACATCAAAAAGAAATTCTAAATGTAACCCATAGATCATCCTCCTGAAAAGCAACGCACACTGCTGTGCCCTCTCTGATGTTCCTCTTATCTCGGAATTGAAGGCATCTCACCTGGTGTTCCTCTTCTCCGGAGCTCTCTAACCCTTCAAACTCTTGAAAACGTTCTTAAGACTTACCTCTGGATGCAAGCATATAATCTAGTCTATTACTTTCTCTTCATTCAGACATCTACTACTGCCTGACAAGCTACATCGATATAGAGCTTGCTGATGGCAGGGAGGGCTGGAAAATCGAAATCTTTCAAAAATAAATCCCGGGTATAGATATGTAAGGGGCACATGGCCATCTCGCGCAGCTGGGCTCCTCTTTTACAAACAATATTAATGAGTGCAGCGCTAATTTAACAAAGTCTTTGATAGAAGACACCCCGTGTCAGTGTGCCAATGAAATACATAGGTATCCAAAGTGCTTCAGTGCCAGTCCACCGCCACCTTATATGCTAGCAGCTCACCTCCAAATTCTGGCTCTTTTTACAGGAGCCAACAGAAGCATGCATTCACAATTCCAGAATATCCGAAAGATAGTGTGAAGATCACCAATGATATAGCTTCCCAAGGGTGCAGGACACATTCAATTTTAAGCTTCGAATCCACCCAAATCATCCACTGGCACAATATAAAAAAATAGAGAAAATCTAGTGCTCTCCGTATAAAAATTAGAAATTTTATTAAAAATAGCAAATGGTACTCACAAGTGTAGCACTGTGACCCAGTGCATAGTTCACAGCAACAAAGATAAAACGATCTTTCACCGGGCATATGAACGTTGACACGTTCGGGAGACAGCAACGATCGCGGGTGCAACCACTTCCTGTTTCCGGACGCGTTGCGTTCCAAATACCGGAACTTCGTCAGCGGATACGGAAGTGACGGCTAAAAGCCGCTTATATAGTGGCTGTCTAATCATGTGATAGAAGTAAACAAATATAAGGAAACTGGATTTTTATGGTGCCAACATATGAAGATACAAAGTTAGATTTTAAATATATAAACTTTTATTGTATCATATAAAAGATAAAAAGGAGTTCCAAAGATATACAATCCATCACATGTGGTTTTCAATACCACCACTGGAATAAAATTGAATGGTGTACTCTGAATTTTATCTCATTGCCTGTATGTTCAACATGTTTCGCAATTCTTTGCTTCATCGGGAACTTTTTATAGGCGTAGATAAATTCTAAATAGACAACAGACATATTAATTATATTGTTCTACTCTGCAGCCTAATCTTTGGGACACTTCTTTCCCGGGATTGGATCTGGCTCATGATTCCCTTTGGCAGGAGTGCTCTTATCCTGAGGTTGTTAACAAGGTAAACTAAAAAAGTAATTTTATTAAGTTTAAGGAGCATATGGTTCTTTGTGGTACAACTTGAATAAAATAATCCTTGTTTATGCATTGTTTGCGCACTGTGTTGATATTGTTGTATAATTAATATATCTGTTGTCTATTTAGAATTTATCTACGCCTATAAAAAGTTCCTGATGAAGCAAAGAATTGCGAAACATGTTGAACATACAGGCAATGAGATAAAATTCAGAGTACACCATTCAATTTTATTCCAGTGGTGGTATTGAAAACCACATGTGATGGATTGTATACCTTTGGAACTCCTTTTTATCTTTTATATGATACAATAAAAGTTTATATATTTAAAATCTAACTTTGTATCTTCATATGTTGGCACCATAAAAATCCCATTTCCTTATATTTGTTTACTCCTATTTTTCAGGGATGAAGGTGCCTTTGACCTTCTGAATTAGCACTAATATTAACATTTAATCATGTGATAGAAATTTCCAATCGCTGATATTTTTTCTTAGGCACTCCCCCTGCTGGAGACAACTAGGCGGAGACATGTCCCCATAAAGGGAAAAACCTATTTCCTTTTATATAAGAACGACAATAAAAGTAATTGAACCCAAATAAAATCCTATTGACCCCGCGATCACTGCTGTCTCCCCCCTTTATTGGATATATTCCTACCATACATATAAAATATAAAATAAAAGCACTAATCAAAGAACTTATCGATCAGATATTAAACAATTTATGTCAAATTCTACATTTAACCCTTTGGGGGCCATAACAGAGGTTTGGTGTATCCAAAAGGATTCTCTTCGACTTAACTGGCGAATGTAATTCCCGCCCGTCCAATGCTAAACCACATGTTCAATTCCCCAGAACTTAAGAGATTCAGGGTTTCTATTTCCTCTTTTACAAACTGGGTTGCAAGATGTCACAAGATCTTCAGCCCAAACCACATTCTATTACATCCACGGATGTGAGGCCTAGACCTCCACTCTCCTGTCCTTCTGGCCATTTTATAGGTAGGTGCAGTCTATTTTCCCCACACCAGGTGGCGTTCGTCTGCAGTGGCAATGCAGATGAGGACGGATTTGAGGTTCTTCTATGGTTTCATTGGTCACTGGGAGGCAGCTATCCAATTGGATGCTGGGATCCCATGTGGCTTTTGTCAGCCACCTTGGGCCAGGCACAGTCTATTTAAGACCCTGGCTCCCAGGTTTGGCACACATTTTTGTGAGTGGTAATGTAGGGCAGTATACTTATCTGTCAGGGACAGTGCTTAGCATCAGGGAACGGTTCCGGAAGGATAGGGAAAGTACATGGACACATCATCCTTTCTGTAAGCCTCCCATTTGGATACGGATCAGCCAGTCTGCATTCCACTACTCAAGACAGTCACTGTCCGAGTCTTCAGAGTCTACTACTTGTGAGTTCTCCCAGCCGGTTTGCCTTCTCCTCGGGTCTGTTGTGTATTGCTGGACTTCTGTTACTGCACTTGGACTCTGTGTGTTTTCTGCCTGCCAGATCACGCTGCTTCTACCCACAACTTTATGGTTAACCCTTTTCTCCCCGGAGTGCCCCACACACATAGGCCCATGTTTGAAATGTGGTCCAGATAGAAGCTCCAAAAATCAAGCTAACCACCCAGGTCCATGAGATATAGGGGCCCGGGCTACCTGACACATGCTGCATATGAAGGTTCTCTATCACCGTTATGTGGGGGGCTTCTTTTCCTCCATCACCACCCAATCCAGAGCCGACCAGGCTTGCACCAGCACATAACTCACTTCATTCCTCGGGTATTGGCTGAAATTAACACTTTACTTCATAAGGCCATCACACAGAGGCACTTTATTTGCGGTAATTAGCAAAACAGTACAGTCCAAATGCTGGTGACAGAGTTTCCACAATATGGCCTTCACAGGAGCTTTCCATATAAGCATCTGCAGTTAGCAAACAGGAACACTGTGGCACTTGGTTTCAGGATCTTTCTCCCTCTTTCTAGATATGGGCATGCAATTTCCCAACCACCCCTCCCCCAAAGCGGAGAGCAATGGGGAAAAATCCGTTTACTACCTCTTCTTTCAGGCCAGCATCCCAGTTTGCCCTTGACCTAGCTCCTACCACCTTAATTAGGGGCACCCTGCATATAAACTCTTTAGAAGGAGCAACCATAAGGGCAGATTCACATCTAGGCGATCCGACTTCAGAGGCGACTTTGCTATGCGATTTGAACGCGACTTCAAGGCGACTTCAGCGCGACTTTGGGCGACTTACAACATGACCAGAAGCAATCTCCATGCCAGGTGACTTTGCCTGTGGCCAATCAGAGAAAAGAGGGAGGGGGGTTGCCTTAAAAAAATTATTTTTCTATTTCCTGTATAGTCGCTTCTTTATAGACGGTGATCCGATTTGGAAGCGACTTCCACTGACTTCTATGGGCTCAAATCGCCTAGAAGTCGCCTTGAAATAGTACAGGAACCTTTTATGAAGTCACCTTGAAGTTGCATATTAAGACGGCTCCATTCATTTCAATGGGATTTCTGATGTCAAGAGATTTGAGGCGACTTGGGGCGACACAAGTCGGGTCGCAAATCGCCTAGTTGTGAACAGGCCCTTAAAGCAGACCTCTGCCTGCCTATATATATTTTTACAAAGATTCATTGTGGTTGATTTACTAAAACATCTAGTGAAGCTCTGCATAGAAACCAATCAGCGTCCAGTTTTTTTTGTCAAAGCTTCATTGAACAAGCTGAAGTTAGATGCTGAGTGGCTACTATGTACAGCTGCACCAGATTTTGCAATCTCCAATTTTAGTAAATCAACCCCATGCCAGTCAATGAGGATACAGAAGCTGCTTGTAGCCGGTCAAAAGGCAGTCAATTGCAGGTCAAATACACCAAATTACTTTAAAAGTGTCTCCAATCGACATCAAATTGATGCCTAAGCTCAAAATGTATTGACAACCTTACTTTCAGTTGTTTGTAATTCCTTAAACATTAACCCTAACACAGTTCAATGCATTCAGGTGCATTGAAACTAAGACCCCTTTCACACTGAGGCGCTTTCCTAGCGTTTTTGCGCTAAAAATAGCGCTTCCAAAACGCTTCTAAAACGCTGCCCAGGAATTCCAATGTACCTATTCACACTGGGGCGTCGCGCTGGTGCCGCATTTAAAAAAGTCCTGCAAGCATGATTTTTTTGTGCTTATTCTGAGCGCTAAAATTAGCACATTAAAAACGCCCATATACATTGAAATGAATGTAAAGCGCGTTAAAAGCACCAGCAAAACGCCCAGAGGTTGTGGAAAGGTCAAAATACCAGGAAATAAACAGGATGAGATGTAGGGGGTTGTGCTATTCAGTTAACCACTTGCCGACCGCCAACCGCAGGTTGACGGCGACAAAGTGGTGCGATATCGCAAATCGCCGTCATCCGACGGCGGCTGCGAGATCGCGCACTGTGAGCGCGCGCGCGCCGCCGGAGGCGCGCCCATGCGCTCACTGTGTTCGGGGAGGGCCAGGGAGCGGGTGCGGTGTCTTCGATTGCCGCCGGCTACCCGCGATGCCCCCCCCCGGAGTGAAAGAACGGAGGTCCGTGTAAGTAAACACGGACCTCCGTTCTGTGAGAGGGGGAAGGGCTGTGATCACAGCCTTCCTCTACACGGAAGCTGTGATCACTTCCCTTCCCCAGCTAGGGCAGCCCCCATACAGTTAGAACACGCCCAGGGAACACAGTTAACCCTTAGAGCGCCCCCTGCAGGTTAACCCCTTCACTGCCAATGGCATTTACACAGTAATCAGTGCATTTTTATAGCACTGATCGCTGTATAAATGCCAATGGTCCCAAAAAAGTGTCAAAATGGCCCGACATGTCCGCCCCAATATCGCAGTACCGCTAAAAATCGCAGATCACCGCCATTACTAATAAAAAATAAAAAAAAAATAAAAACCCCAAAAATGAATTCTCATCATCCGTAAACGCGGCCACTTTTGCGCAAACCAATCAATAAACGCCGATTAGGATTTTTTTTATCACAAATATGAGGAAGAATATAAATCGGCCAAAAACGGTGAAAAAAAAATGTTTTTTTGTATTTTTTTGGGGGATTTGGATTTTAGCAAAAAGTAAGAAATTTGGGTTTTTTTGCAAAATTGTCGCTCTTCTTTTGTTTATAGCGGCGATCAAAAATGACACAGCGATGATCAAATACCACCAAAAGAAAGCTCTGTTTGTGGGAAAAAAAGGACGCAAATTTAGTTTGGGTACAACGTCACACGACCGTGCAATTGTCAGTTAAAGCAACGCAGCGCCGAAACGCAAAAAGGGCTCTGGTCCTAAAGCTGGAAATCCTTCCGGGGCTGAAGTGGTTAATGCTAGCGCTTGAAAATTGCTTTAAAAACGCTTGTGCGTTAGCGCTTATTATAGCACTAACGCGGTAAAAGCACGGTAATAACGCTTGATGTTTTGCACACGTTTTCCCAACGCCTCACTGTGAAAGGGGCCTAAAGGTGTACAAAGTCTTCCAGCTGGTTTTCTTTAGAAAACTGTCACAACCTGAGTAGAAAAGCATGTTTCCTGCCAGTGTGTTGTAGAGAAGGACCCATGCTCTCTGTGTGTAAGCAGTGGTCTCTCTGCAGGAGTCCAGCCCTCCTGCTGAGTCAGAACTATCTTTGTGTAATCAGCAAAGCTCATGCTCCTCGTTGGTTGGAGAGCTCTAGATCTGGACCAGAAGGAAGACATGTTAGATCTCTGCAAACCGCTTTTTCCGCACTGACAGCAAGGGTTCTTCTCTACAACATGCTGGCAAGGGACAGGCTTCTACTCAGACTATGGCTGAGACTTTGTGCACCTCTTATTTTTGAAAAGACATCGCATCCAATCACAGCCTATGACTGACAACTTTATGCTCACCTCTCCATAGCTCACTTGTTGTTCCTTCTTGTGTGGTCATCACTACTTCTTGGTATATAGAGTAGCATGTGACCTCCCTCCATACTGGCTAATTATTTTTACTGTCACACAATTTAGGATGTGATGAAGTTTATTTGTAAAAACAAAGGGACAGAAAGTTGTCACCTTATAACTGGAAGTGCCTGAACAAGGTTCTTCATAGCAGGATCACCAGGTTATACAGTATCTCACAAAAGTGAGTACACCCTTCACATTTTTGTAAATATTTTATTCTATCTTTTCATGTGACAACACTGAAGAAATGACACTTTGCTACAATGTAAAGTAGTGAGTGTACAGCTTGTATAACAGTGTAAATTTGCTGTCCCCTCAAAATAACTCAACACACAGCCATTAATGTCTAAACCGCTGGCAACAAAAGTGAGTACACCCCCTAAGTGAAAATGTCCAAATTGGGCCCAAAGTGTAAATATTATGTGTAGCCACCATTATTTTTTTTCCAGCACTGCCTTAACCCTCTTGGGCATAGAGTTCACCAGAGCTTCACAGGTTGCCACTGGAGTCCTCTTCCCCTCCTCCATGACGACATCACGGAGCTGGTGGATGTTAGAGACCTTGCGCTCCTCCGCCTTCCATTTGAGGATGCCCCACAGATGCTCAATAGGGTTTAGGTCTGGAGCCATGCTTGCCCAGTCCATCACCTTTACCCTCAGCTTCTTTAGAAAGGCAGTGGTCATCTTGGAGGTGTGTTTGGGGTCGTTATCATGTTGGAATGCTGCTCTGCGGCCCAATCTCCAAAGGGAGGAGATCATGCTCTGCTTCAGTATGTCACAGGCATTGGCATTCATGGTTCCCTCAATGAACTGTAGCTCCCCAGCGCCGGCAGAACTCATGCAGCCCCAGAACATGACACACCCACCACCATGCTTGACTGTAGGCAAGACACACTTGTCTTTGTACTTCTCACCTGGTTGCCGCCACACACGCTTGACACCATCTGAACCAAATAAGTTTATCTTGGTCTTATCAGACCACATGACATGTTCTATATGTGTGTACTTGTGTCTGTGATTGTCTGTATGTGTGTACTAGAAAAGGCTTCCTTCTGGGAAGACAGCCATGCAGACCAATTTGATGCAGTGTGCGGCGTATGGTCTGAGCACTGACAGGCTGACCCCCCACCCCTTCAACCTCTGCAGCAATGCTGGCAGCACTCATACGTCTATTTCCCAAAGACAACCTCTGGATATGACGCTGATAACGTGCACTCAACTTCTTTGGTAGACCATGGCGAGGCGCTGTTCTGAGTGGAACCTGTCTTGTTAAACCCCTGCATGGTCTTGGCCACCGTGCTGCAGCTCAGTTTAAGGGTCTTGGCAATCTTCTTATAGCCTAGGCCATCTTTATGTAGAGCAACAATTATTTTTTTCAGATCCTGAGAGAGTTCTTTGCCATGAGGTGCCATGTTGAACTTCCAGTGACCAGTATGAGAGAGTGAGAGCGATAACACCAAATTTAACACACCTGCTCCCCATTCACACCTGAGACCCTGTAACACTAATGAGTCACATGACACCGGGAAAGGAAAATGGCTAATTGGGCCCAATTTGGATATTTTCACTTAGGGGTGTACTCACTTTTGTTGCCAGTGGTTTAGACATTAATGGCTGTGTGTTATTTTGAGGGGACAGCAAATTTACACTGTTATACAAGCTGTACACTCACTACTTTACATTGTAGCAAAGTGTCATTTCTTCAGTGTTGTCACATGAAAAGATAGAATAAAATATTTACAAAAATGTGAGGGGTGTACTTATTTTCGTGAGATACTGTACCTGTATGAAAGCTGCCAATGTATAAATAATAATGATATATCTTTAAAATGACATTAACATGTTAAAGTTTAAATAAAATTATACTGTTTGGGTTAACATATACCGTAATATTTGAGGTGGGATTGTTAGTACAAAAGTAGTTTTTGGTCCATTTTTTGCAGAACATTTACACACAAACATAACAGCAATAGGAATGGTGGTCAGAAAATAAATTTGGCCCTTATGGAATGAGAGAATTCAAGCAAGATTTTTTAATGGTGTTTGTAATTACAGATTTTTCATTATACTGGAGGCTATACATCTATACCCCTCTATCTTCTGAGGAAGCGTTAACGTTTACAACTCGAAACATGTTAAGAATGAGTTTCACTGCATGACTGTGGGCATCAGCTATCTGCCTACTTTGGATATTGTAATCCATCATTAAATTTATATTTTTGCTTTTTGAATAATCGCAATTGATTGTACTATGGTTGTGGTATGCGGTATTTGGAGGCCACTGTGAGGTACTAGGGTATTAATAAGGATTGGCAATACCTATTGGTAGTACGGCCCACTATCATGCAGGAACTCAAGGGGGTTAGAAGAATCTTTGAATTCTGTTTTTATGAATTAATTTTAATGATATTTAAATAAAATTTGTATTATTTTATACTTATTGCAGTTATTGTGGTCTCTTTACGGTACCATTAAAGTCCCAGGTGCTTTCCTAATTTGTCACTTTCTATGTTAATTAGGGATGCGGTACCTTTTCTATGATTTAGGTCCCTGGTAGCCACCCAGTTAGGACCCTTTAGTCAATTTTTCTTTCCAATCAAGCAAGATCCATTCTACAATCCACATACAAGGTCCTCTTCCAATGGTATTGGGTCCCGGCCCATAAAGTTCATACAAACCTAAGTTACAGAGATAGGCCAAAAACTGACTGTGTTGTGGTCTAGGACACTCAAGTTACTTCAAACTCAGTCTTTATCTATGAATCCCTAAGGATAGCCCTCCTCCATGAATTAATCCCAGGCCTCTTTCCACATCAACAGAAACTAGGCCTACTTGTTTTTAGCTGCTAAGCAATCCATAGCCAAAGCCTGGAAGAAGCCATCCGTCCTTATTCAAGCAGTTAAAGGCTGCATCTATCTCATGCTGAATGATAAAAAAAAATTGTCCAGTATCCTTAATGATTCACAATCCAAATTTCTTAACACATGGGAGCTGTGGCCTAATTTCACCATGCCATCTCTGAATCCTTCTAGCCTAACCTATCTATAGCCAATCTATATGATTTGTGACCCAAGTCTGTGGGGAACTTACCCCGTGCCTGCCCCAAATCTGCTCTTTCCTGCAGCCCCCTTAACTCCTTATATCTTTGTTCTTTACTAAACAACCCACAATAAAATCCTGGCTCAGACTACCAAACCTACTATGTTTTTGGGCAAAAAATTATATCTGCATAAAGCACACCAGGATTGTCAATCCTATATAAAAATCTTCATCTGGCCAAGGAAATTTACAACAAACACTGCTAATCTGGTGGGTATCATTTACCCCTTGTATAGTGTGACTTATATTGTGTGACCCTCCAAGAAGGTTGCACTCTACATAGTCCATAAATTATCAATATCTGTTGTCCAAAACCATGTATCATTCAATAGAGCTCCTGAATGTCACTATTGGGTTGATTTACTAAAACTGGAGAGTGCAAAATCTGGTGCAGCTCTGCATGGCAGCCAATCAGCTTCTAACTTCTATCCCCTCTTCAATCTATCATGAATGCTGCTGCCAGACTTATCCACCTTACCAACCGCTCAGTGTCTGCCACCCTTCTCTCCCAATCCCTACATTGGCTCCCGATTGCCCAGTGAATTAAATTCAAAATGCTAACCACAACATACAAAGCCATCCACAACTCTGCCAGAGCTACATCACCAATCTTGTCTCTAAATATCACCCAAACCGCCCTCTCCACTCCTCTCAAGGCCTCCTACTCTCAAGCTTCCGCATATCCTCCTCCCATGCTCTTGTCTCCAGGATTTCTCCAGAGCCTCTCCCATCCTCTGGAACTCTCTACCTCAACCTGTCTGGCTATCTCCTACTCTAGCTGCCTTCAGGCAATCCCGGAAAAGCATCTCTTCAGGGAAGCCTATCACTCCTCCAACTAATCTTTTACCACTTCTATCAGCTCATTCCCCACAGTTACATCCTTTTGTACCACCTGCCCCCCCCCCCCCATTAGATTGTAAGCTCCTCTGAGCAGTGCCCTCTTAATCCTCTTGTATACGATTGTATTGTACCTGTATTGTCCCCCTTTTATATTTTAAAGAGCTGTGTAAACTGTTGGCACTATATAAATCCTGAATAGTAATAATAACTTCAGCTTGTTCAATGAAGCTTTGACAAAAAACTGGAAGCTAATTGGTGTCTTTGCAGAGCTACACCAGATTTCGCAGCTACACTATCTCCACTTTTAGTAAATCAACCCCTATGTATCTCGTACGTACTGGAGACCACGCTGGACTGACTGGATCAGTCACTGGTCATGAGTGGGTGGTCGTGTGAGCAAGTAGGAAGGAATTCCTCCCGCAGCTTGTGCCCAGTATTGGGTAATGCTGATAAAACCTCTTTGGGTTTGGGCTGCTGCCTTTTTGGTATGGCCTCAGTGTCCAAAAGAAAGTGGATTTGAAGTTAGGTCAAAAGGTGTTTATTAAAAATAATGACAAATACATCAAAGCCAATGTGTTTTGGGTGAAAGGACTCCCCCTTCTTTAGGACTGTTCTATTGCTGCATGCTATTTAACCGCTTGCCAACTGCGCTATAGCCGAATGATGCCTACATGGCGTTCATCCAGTTCTGGGAGGGCGTCATATGACGTGATCCCACGATCATGACCACTGCGGCGCGTTCTGTTATCGCTGTGTCCTCCAGACACTGCTGATCACAGATTGAGGTAAAGAGCCAATTAGCATCTCTTTACCACATGATCAGCTGTGTCCAATCACAGCTGATGACGATATAAACAGAAGCCGGCAATTTCTTTCCTCACGCTGACAGCCTGAGGAGAGCCAATAACCAGCTTGTGTAAAAGAGACATGGACACTGATAATCAGGGCACTGAGTATTATCAGTGCAGTCCCAACAGTGCCCAGCAGTGCTACAAATCAATGCCCATCAGTGCTACCTATCAGTGCCCACCAGTGCCACCTATCAGTGCCGCCTCATCAGTGCAGCCTCATCAGCACACATCAAGGATCAAAATTACCTGTTTGCTAAATTTCATAATAAACTATGAAAACATTTTTTTTTTCTGTCTTTGTTTAGCAAAAAATAAAAACCCCAGTGGTGAGTAACCTCCCTGGCGGTACGAATATGTCAGATTTTTTGTCTCAATGCGGTACATTGTTTCACATAGAAATTTGGCGTTTTATATTGTAGGCCTGTAATTCTTAGGAATAACTCACTTAAATCTGTCCAAACAAGAGTCTAAAGTTTGAAATAACTAAATCATAAATTATAATATATATGAAAAAATATATATATAATATAATAAATAACTATTATCAAAAATAATAATGATAAAATGTATTCAATAATGTAATCAAATCAAAAACACTTAAATTTGCTCAGTTGCAGAATAGTTGCTGTCGTCACTTTCAGTGTCTGATGACAAATCAGTATCGCTCAATTCTGCAAGTGATTCTTATTTACTATCGGTGTTTTCTAGCTGATCAAAAACCCCTTTTGGCGTAAAGGGACGCTTTTTGGTTGCCATGGACATTCTCAAGTTTCCAGGCAGAAAGAATGGCATATATAATATAAAAGTGCATGCAGGGCACTGGGCAAAGCACTAGGGACAAAGGGGATGTGAAATGATTTGATACAGTAATGTAATCTTACAGATCACAGTGTACTGTATGTGCTGTGTGTGTTTCACTTTTTGAATTTCCCGCCGGGCTCCGCCCCCATGCAACGCGACGCTCGCAGGGAACGGAGCCCGGCACACAGAGGCATCAGGCAAAAGATTCCGCTGGAGGACACAGCGGGGGGACATCGCTGGATGCAGGGGACAAGATAAGTAACTTTGCCTGGATACTACGATGCGATCCCGAGTGTGGCTTGCGGTTACCGCTTTTGGTAATGAACCCTCACCCAGAGCCACACTCAGGATAACCGACAGGGAGCTTAAATAGCAACTAAAGAAAGCGCTATCTGTGTTAAAATAATATACAATTTTCATTTGGGTACAGTGTTGCAGCGCTGAAACCTGAAAATTGGCCTGGGCAGAAAGGGGGTAAAAGTGCCCGGTAGGCAATGGGAAAAAGTTTCCAAGCTGGATTTATATCTGCGAGGTATCAGAGAGCAGACTGTCAGAGTGACAGCTGAGGTTGCCGGTCACTACAGATTCTCACTATGTAGATAAATTAACCAAAAACATACTAAACCACCATAGCTGTAGATAAGTTGCTGTCCATACACCAATTAATAGTGATGGGTTTATCCCTCATGATTACCTGCATGGAGATATAGATATGATATGCAATGTAAAAAGGAACCTCACCTTTACAAAGGTGCATGTCTTTGCTATGACAATTTCCAGTTGTATAAATCCAGAAGTATTGATTAAAGTGCCCATAAAGCTCAGTGATCCGGCCAGAACACCACTATTTAGCAGAAACTGGCTCTGCGTCCGGACTGTTCCCCAGATATAAAATCAGCATACAAAAGTAAATGCATGCATGATTCCCATGTGCAGGATATAATAAGCATGGAGGAAAATGGATTCTGTATGTACTGTAGAGTAGTCACTAATGAACCATCAGATATTGTTGCATGTGGAGCAGAAGCCAAAAGGTGGAGGACACTTATCAGTCCATAGCACTTCAAAGGGAGGAAGCCACCATTGTACTCCAAGTAATTGTAGAGGGAACCACCAGGGAAGCTAGTGAAGAAAAGTGCCTGACCGGTCTCGCCTGGTACAGCGCCAGCTGCATCAGAGGCCTTTGCTCTTTCTTTCTGAGCTCAACAGTTCCTGAGTCGATCCACTCTGCCCAGATGCTGCTATAGTTTTGTGTATTTTTATGAGGGCCACGGACTCGGGAGTCTGAAAATGTTTGTTATATTTGCTGACTTCCTATAAATGTACAAATGTTTTTTTTTTCAGATGTTTTGGCCCCTGTGCGGCCATACCTATTTCTGTTATTCCTGCCTAAACCAACAAAATGAATTGAACAAGATAATACATTTGGTCAGAATGGTTGCATTTAAAAATGCTGACACTGATATATCTGCAAGCATTGATTCTGATAGCAGGAGGTGCAGAAGGACAAGAAGGATGGTGTTGGGAAGTAAGCATTCTATTATGGTGCAAGCAGTCACTCATTGAGGCGATGTGTGGGGTGAGCTTTGTGGTAAAGGGATTTTGGCTGGAGGTTTAAGTTGAGCACTGCATATTATTTTTCTAATTTCACATATATAGATTTATCACCAGGAGACAAATTTACAAAGTCATACTTGCAAAGCTTTATAATATGTCATTGTCTCCTCCTATCCTCTCTGGGGGTGATGCTCTCCAAGGTCCTGAACACAATAATGCGTTGGCCATAAGGCAGAATGGATGTCTTCACAGCAGGAGATAAGGCAGAATGGCACTCAACTTCTTTGGTCGACCATGGTGAGGCGCTGTTCTAAGTGGAACCTGTCCTGTTAAACCGCTGTATGGTCTTGGCCACTGTACTGTTTCAGGGTCTTGGCAATCTTCTTATAGCCTAGGCCATCTTTATGTAGAGCAACAATTCTTTTTTTCAGATCCTCAGAGAGTTCTTTGCCATGAGGTGCCATGTTGAACTTCCAGTGACCACTATGAGAGAGTGATCACACCAAATTTAACACACCTGCTCCACATTCACACCTGAGACCTTGTAACACTAATGAGTCACATGACATAGGGGAGGAATAATGGCTAATTTGGCCCAATTTGGACATTTTCACTTAGGGGTGTACTCACTTTTGTTGCTAGTGGTTTAAATATTAATAGCTGTGTGTTGAGTTATTTTGAGGGGACAGCAAATTTACACTGTTATACAAAATGTACACTCACTACTTTACATTGTAGCAAAGTGTCATTTCTTCAGTGTTGTCACTTGAAAAGGTATAATAAAATATTTACAAAAATGTGAGGGGTGTACTCACTTTTGTGAGATATTGTAATTATTATTACAGGTAGCCCTTTGGTGAAGTCATGGGCCACATTTGAGGTCCATTTACCTTCCAAGTTGGCAACTACTGCCCTACAGCAGTGGTTCCAAATTTCAATCCGTAAGTACCCCAACAGGTCATGTATTCAAGACTTCCTTCACCCTTCCAAGGATGCTTTAAATCAGTGGTCTCCAAACTGCGGCCTGGGGGCCAGATGTGGCCCTTTGCTTGCTTTTATCTGGGCCTTGGGGCATTATTCCCCCCCCCACACTGTCAGCAACAGTGGACCATAGTTCCTGTCACTCTATTCATCCCACTGAGTCACTTGATGGGGTACTATTCCTTCTATTGACACCAATGATGAGGCACGATTCCTCCCACTTACACCAATGATGGGGCACTATTCCTCCCACTGACACCAATGATGGGGCTCAATTCCTCCCACTAACACCAATGATGGAGCACTATTCCTCCCACTTACAACAACGATGGGGCACTATTCCTCCTACTGACACCAGTGATGGGGCACTATTCCTCCCACTGACCCCAATTATGGGGCACTATTCCTCCTACTGACACCAATGATAGGGCACTATTCCTCCTACTGGCACCAGTGGTGGGGGACTATTCCTCCCACTGACACCAATGATGGGGCACTATTCCTCCTACTGACACCAATGATAGGGCACTATTCCTTCCACTGACAACAACAATAGGCCCTATTCCTCTCACTGCCACCAATGATCGGGCACTATTTCTCCTACTGACCCCAATGATGGAGCACTATTCCTCTCACTGCCACCAATGATCGGGCACTATTTCTCCTACTGACCCCAATGATGGAGCACTATTCCTCTCACTGCCACCAATGATCGGGCACTATTCCTCCTAGTGACACGAATGATGGGGCACTATTCCTTCCACTGACACCAAACGATAGGGCACTATTCCTCCTACTGGCACCAGTGGTGGGGCACTATTCCTCCCACTGACACCAATGATGGGGCACTATTCCTCCTACTGTCCCCAATGATGGGGCACTATTCCTCCTACTGACACCAATGATATGGCACTATTCCTTCCACTGACACCAACGATAGGCCCTATTCCTCTTACTGCCACCAATGATCCAGCACTATTTCCCCTACTGACCCCAATGATGGAGCACTATTCCTCCCACTGACCCCAAT
This sequence comes from Glandirana rugosa, assembly GCA_018402905.1. NCBI lineage: Eukaryota > Metazoa > Chordata > Amphibia > Anura > Ranidae > Glandirana > Glandirana rugosa. Next base: position 1,303,416 of record BLSH010485638.1, on the reverse strand, counting down.
GATGGGGCACTATTCCTCCTACTGACACCAATGATAGGGCACTATTCCTTTCACTGACACCAACGATAGGCCCTATTCCTCTCACTGCCACCAATGATAAAACACTATTTCTCCTACTGACCCCAATGATGGAGCACTATTCCTCCCACTGATACCAATGATTGAGCACTATTCCTCCCACTGACACCAATGATGGGACACTATTCCTCCTACTGACACCAACGATAGGGCACTATTCTTCCTCCTAATACCAAAGATGGAGAACTGTTTACTTCCACTGACACCAGGTAATTTTCTGCTCCTACTGACCACCACAGCCCCTTAATGTCTGAAGGACAGTAAACTAGCCCTTTATTTAGTAAGTTTGGAGACCCCTGCTTTAAATCAATTCCAATGGCTTGGTATTTATGACAGCTATTTTATCTAAGGAAAATTCCCAAAATATGACCTGTTAGGGGTACTTAAGGACTGAATTTGGGAATAATTACCCCCCAGCATGCTCAAAGGCCTATAGCTGCAGGTTGGCCACTGTACAAGCTTCTTACGGGCCAGGGGTTAGTGGGAATAAATCAATTTTCTCTGTGTAGCAATGCAGAAAAAGTGTCAGCATTATATATATAAATACATAAAAGTATCACTTGCCCATTTACGTTTTTTTACTGCTTGCGAATTTCTGTGTATCTATTTTATGACGCGGTTGCATAAGAACCGGCAGACACCCAATAAATCTCGCAGTGTTCCCAAAACCACAGTTAAAATGGAATCGTTACATGTGAAAAGCCTTCAGCATAAGATAACCCCCCTTCCCCGTGAAAGGACTAAAGGGGCAGCCAGAAAGGCCTAGGAGAAGACAGGTCCTCGGTACAGGGCCGGCAGCCAGAGACAGTCTAGAGCTGTGGCCGTCAAAGTAAAAATCCCGCCGTGTCCTCCTTGACCTCATGCATAATATCACACAGAAAACTCATTAAGGTTTCCCCACTCCGCTCACAGACCTTAATTCTGCCTTGCGCCAGCCCAATTTCGGCGATGATATATGTGAAAAATAATTGAACTATATTTGAAAATATATTGGATATTACCGCTTACACACTGCGGGATTTATTGGTTCGATCTATCACCTCTGTGTAACCAGCAGAGAGGGAGAGAATGAAGACAGACACCGAGGTGCAGGCATCTTGGCACATTCACCCTTCCCGCGGGAGAGGACAGAGAGACAACAAAAGCCGTGGATAGTCAGATTTATAAAGAGTGACTTTTATTGCCCGATAAAAGCTTGGCTATAACTACCTGCTGATAACAGCAGCTTCACTTAAAGGAATAGAAGATGTGCTGTCTATGGGTCCTTGGTGTGGCGGATAGAGCTACTGAAGGGGGGGGGGTGGTATGGCTGGCACAGTGAGTTCAATACCCAAGGAGTCAAAGACCTGGAACAAGCATGCAACCAGAGCCCCCAACTCCAGGCAATCAGCAACATGCACAATCAGGGTTTCTACACCTTTCTTCAGTCATGGTGCCCTTTAAAAGTACATAAAATCTACAAGCACCCCTGACGGAAACCACCAATGACAACCTGAGCCTGGGACGATGCAAACATCCACCGTGATGAAATTAACTTCACATCAGAAGCAACCCTTCATATCAAAGTCATCAGAATCTCCACTACAACACATCAGAGTTTTCTTCTTCATCTCATCAAAGACCCCCTATCACAGAATCTTCTCATCACATCAGAAACATCATCATTCCCATCAGAGGTCCCCTATGCATCAGAGGCCCCTTATACTACAGAGTTACCCTCTCACGTCAGGGTCTCCCTCCCATCACATCAGAGTTCCCCCGATCACATCAGAGTTTCCACCCCATTGCATCAAAGTCTTCCCCCTTATCACATCAGAGTTCCCCTGATATATCAGGGTCTCCACCCCATCACATCAGCTTTCCCCGATCACATCATAGTCTCCACCCCATTGCATCAAAGTCTTCCCCCTTATCACATCAGAGTCCCCCTTAGCATAGAATCTTCTCATCACATCAGAAACTCTATCATACCCATCAGAGGCCCCCTATACATCAGAGTCCCCTATACTGCAGAGTTGCCCTCTCACGTCAGGGTCTCCCTCCCATCACATCAGAGTTCCCCTATCATAGAATCTTCTCATCCCATCATAAACTCCATCTTTCCCATCAGAGTCCCCCTATTCATGAGAGTTGCCCCAATTACAACAGGGTCCCCTTCCCATCACATCAGAGTTCCCCTGATATATCAGAGTCGCCACCCCATCACAACATAGAATCTTCTTATCACATCCGAAACTCAATCATTCCCATCAGAGCCCTCTATATTAGAGTTGCCCCTATCATGTCAGGGCCTTCCTCCCAACACATCAGATTCCCTACACCCCCCAACATCAAGGCAGATTCCCGACTATTTTAGAATCTTCTTATCACATCAGATACTTCATCTTTCCCATCAGAGACCCACTATACATCAGAGTTGCCCCTATCACATCAGATCCCCCCACCACATCATGACAGAGCCCCCCTATTTTGGAATCTTCTCATCACATCAGAAACTCCATCTTTCCCATCAGAGGCCCCCTATACATCAGAGTCCCCCGGTACATCAGAGTTGCCCCCATTAGCTGTTCCTCCCATCACATCAGAGTTCCCCCAATTACATCAGCGTCTTTCCCCCATTATATCATAATCCCCCCCCTATCATAGAATCTTCTCTTCCCATCAGAAACTCTATAATTCCCATCAGAGGCCCCCTGTACATCAGAGTTGCCCCTATCACATCAGGGTCTCCCTCACATCACATCACAGTTCCCCCTCCCATCACATTGATACAAAGTACTAGCTTTGGTCTGTTGTCACACCCCACTACTGTAACTTACTATACATGTCTAACTGTGCCATCTTACAACCAGTTCTGTATGCTGGTCCCTGATCTCTACCCCAAACATGGTTCTATAACTTTAGGGGCACATAATGCAGTAAAAGGAGACAATGGACCACTTTCCTTATGTAGCCATGTGGCTCATTGGGGGTGGCTGCTGGTAGTTGTGGTTTCCATCACAATGTCCTGCAGTATTCCAGGACAACATCATGGCATCATGGGGCAAGGGGTGGCAACAAGCCTGGTTGTTTGGCCTGGAATGCAGCTTTGATCAATGCTCTCAAATATTGGCAACATACATCAACACATGGCAGCCAGGAGGGGGAATTGGGGAAGGGGGGAGGGGGAGTGGGCTTTAAAGTATACTTGAAATGGTTGTAAAACTCAGACATGATATATGAACAAAGCATATCCCTCTATAGTGTGTACTCGTCTCAATCCAGAGCACTAAGTGTCATTTCTGTCTGCTGCCTCATTCCTCTGCTATCTGCATGGTTAATTCTGACAAGTTTTCCTGACACCAAGAGAAAAAAGGTGACAGGGGAGGGAGCTCCAGCACACAGCCTGTTATTGACAGCCTCAGCTCTGTTCCTGTGTGCTGTATCCCTTCCCTCCAATCAGCTCTCCCTTCAGTTCCCTGCCCTCTGCTTTCTGAAAGCTCAGACAAGCTTTATAAATGCTAGACATTGTATGGATGTAGAGAAGGGAAGACTGCATATAAAGAAGAACAACTTTATGTAGGAGGATGTGTTTCATCTCTGTGTACCACCTGGGGCCAGACACTTCACTGGATATATGGAAGGGTTTACAACTGTTTTGTCTCTGGGATAGGAAGTGAAGGGAAATCTCTAAAATGTGACGCAGATGACTAGAGTTGAGCGAACCCGGACTGTAAAGTTCGGGTCCGTACGGAACTTTTGGGTGTCCGGGACCCAGACCCGAACCCGGACTTTTCAAAAATAGTCCGGGTTCGGGTCCGGGGTTCTGGTATTTTATTCCACGTGTTGAAAAGCTGCCAAGGGCAGCCAATCAACAAGTGTTTCACTGGTTTTCCCTAGAAGCCATCACAGCCATGCCTACTAATGGCATGGCTGTGATTGGCCAGTGCACCATGTGACCCAGCCTCTATATGGGGCTGGAGTCACCGTGCTGCATGTCATATGCTCTCAGGATAGTTTAGGGAGAGGATGCTGCTGGCTCTGTGAGGGACAGATTGCAGAACATCTCATCCTGCATTACTGAACGATATGATTGTGGACTAGGGAGAGTACTGGTGCTTTGAGGGACAGATTGCAGACCTCATCCTGCTGCACAGAACGATCTGACTGGACTAGGTAGAGTCTGTTGCTTTAAGGGAAAGATTATTCTTCTAAAACCATCATCAAATTGTACAGGGAAAGGTTCCAGCTGTTGCTTTAAGGGAAAGATTATTGTTCTAAAATCATGTCCAAGCTCCATTCACTAAGTGTTATGCAGCCGCATAAAGCCATATTAGTGTTATAAAATCATTGATTTTATAACACTAATATGGCTTTATGCGGCTGCATAACGCTTAGTGAATGGAGCTTGGACATGATTTTAGAACAATAATCTTTCCCTTAAAGCAACAGCTGGAACCTTTCCCTATAGAACTTGAAGATGATTTTAGAACAATAATCTTTCCCTTAAAGCAACAGCTGGAATCTTTCCCTGTACAACTTGGAGATGATTTCTTGCACAAAAATAAAAAACTGTGTTGGCTCCTCCTCCTCCTCCACTGCCACTTTCACTGCCTCCTCAACCTCCAACTCCACATCCACCTCCATTTTTGATTTTTTTTTTATGTGATTTTAGTTTAAAAATTATTTTAAGTTATTTCCCTATCCCCATTTCTTTGCAGGGCACTTGTCCAACTCTTACCTCCATTTTCCTTCCTTTTGCAGACCTCTTGCCAGGACTTTGTTACAGCCATTTTTGTGCCTAAAAGTTCGGGTCAAGTCCGGACCCGAACCCGGACTTTGTCCCGAAGTTCGGCCAAACCAGCAGAACCCGAACTTCCAGAGGTTCGCTCAACTCTACAGATGACAAAGAAATCGGTAGGGGTTATAACCCTTCCTTATTAACCACTTCAGCCCCGGAAGGATTTCCAGCTTTAGGACCGGAGCCCTTTTTGCGATTCGGCGCTGCGTCGCTTTAACTGAAAATTGCGCGGTCGTGCGACGTTGTACCCAAACGAAATTTGCGTCCTTTTTTTCCCATAAACAGAGCTTTCTTTTGGTGGTATTTGATCTCCTCTGCGTCATTTCTGATCGCCGCTATAAACAAAAGAAGAGCGACAATTTTGCAAAAAAAAACCAAATTTCTTACTTTTTGCTAGAATACAGATCCAAAAAAAAAATATAAAAAAACATTTTTTTTTCACCGTTTTTGGCCGATTTATATTCTTCCTCATATTTGCGATAAAAAAATTGCAATCGCCGTTTATAGATTGGTTTGCGCAAAAGTGGTCGCGTTTACGGATGATGAGAATTCATTTTTGGGGTTTTTATTATTTTTTTCTTTTTTACTAGTAATGGCGGCGATCTGCGATTTTTAGCGGTACTGCGATATTTCAGTGGACATGTTGGACCATTTTGACACTTTTTTGGGACCATTGGCATTTATAAAGCGATCAGTGCTATAAAAATGCACTGATTACTGTGTAAATGCCATTGGCAGTGAAGGGGTTAACCTGCAGGGGGTGCTCTAAGGGTTAACTGTGTTCCCTGGGTGTGTTCTAACTGTGGGGGGACTGCCCGAGCTGGGGAAGGGAAGTGGTCACAGCCTCCGTATACAGGAGGGCTGTGATCACAGCCCTTCCCCCTTCACAGAACGGAGGTCCGTGTTTACTTACACGGACCTCCGTTCCTTCACTCTGGGGGGGGCCATCACGGGTAGCCGGCGACAATCAAAGCCGCCGCACCCGCTCCCTGGCCCTCCCGAACACAGTGAGCGTGCGGGCGCGCCTCCGGCGGCGCGCGCACGTTCACAGTGCGCGTTATCGCAGCCGCCGTCGTATGACGGCGATTTGCGATAACGAACCACCTGGTCGCCGTCAACCTGCGGTTGGCAGTCGGCAAGTGGTTAAAGCGGAAGTATACGCATCGATTTGATAGTGTCAAAGAAGAGTTAATATTCCCGGCATGCCGAAATGCTCTTCTTGGTTGTGCTCTCAACCAAACTATCAAACCATCCAATGGGTGGTGTCATAATGGATCACATGTGCAGTATCATGGCAGATGCATATTAAACAGAGGCTAAAATGTCAGCTTCCTTGGCTGAAACCCATAGGAAGGTATACTCCCACTTTAAATGCAAAATGAGAAAAAAAAGGTTTTGCCTTTAGTCCGTAACCAGTTCCACACCGCCTACCGCATATTTACGGCGGCAGTGTGGACGCTGGCTGCGAATCGCCGTAAAAAGATGGCGATCTGCGAATGGCCGCTAGGGGGCGTGCTCACGCCGCCGGCTGCGTGCGCACCCGCCGCACTCCTGAGGAGTGTGCCCACAGCTCGGGCGGACCCGATGTCCGCCGGCGAGCCGCAATGAGCGGCCACAGGCAAAAAACGGGGAACCGCCGATGTAAACACGGTGGTTCCCCATTCTGACAGTGCGGGCATGGGAGATCTACCGATCCCTGTCACGGGGATCAGTTAGATCTCTCATGCCCATGGTAGCCCAACCCCCCCACAGTAAGAACACACCCAGGGAACACAGTTAACCCCTAGATCTCCCCCTGCAGGTTAACCCCTTCACTGCCAATGACATTTATACAGTAATCAGTGGACATTTAAATTTGTGATCGCTGAATAAATGTCATTGGTACCAAAAAAGTGTCAAAAATGTCCGACATGTCCGCTGCAATATCGCAGTACCACTAAAAGTCGCAGCTCGCCGCCATTACTAGTAAAAAATAAAAAAAATAAAAACCCCAGAAATTAATTCTCACCATCCGTAAACGCGGCCATTTTTGCGCAAACCAATCAATAAACGCCAATTGCGATTTTCTTTATCGCAAATATGAGGAAGAATATAAATCGTCCAAAACCGGTGAAATAAAATGTTTTTTAATATATTTTTTGGATTTGAATATTAGCAAAAAGTAAGAAATTAGTTTTTGTTTTGCAAAATGCTCGCTCTTCTTTTGTTTATAGCGGTGATCAGAAATGACTCAGAGGTGATCAAATACCACCAAAAGAAAGCTCTATTTGTGGGGAAAAAAGGACGCAAATTTTGTTTGGGTACAAAGTTGCACGACCGGGTAATTGTCAGTTAAAGTGATGCAGCGCCGAATCGCAAAAAGTGCTCTGGTCCTAAACTGGGAAATTCTTCCGGAGGTGAAGTGGAACCAATTAAGAACCGAGCCTCTTTTTGAGTTTTGGTGTTTACAAGTTAAAATCATTTTTTTTTGTTAGAAAATTACTTAAAACCCCCAACCATTATATATTTTAACACCCTAAAGAATAAAATGGCGGTAATTGCAATACTTTATGTCACACCGTATTTGCTCAGCGGTCTTACAAGCACATTAAAAAAAAAAAAAATAAAAACACTTTTTTGAGTTAAAACATAAGACAACGGTAAAGTTAGCTCAATTGTTTCCATATTGTGAAAGATAATGTTAAGCCGAGTAAAATGATATCCAACATGTCATGCTTCAAAATTCCGCCCACTCGTGGAATGGCAACAAATTTTGACACTTAAAAATCTCCATTGGCGACGTTTAAAAATGGCTACAGGTTACCAGTGTTGGGCTACAGAGGAGTTCCAGTGCCAGAATTATTGCTCTCACTCTAACGATCGTGGCGATACTTCACATGTGTGGTTTGAATACCGTTTTCATATGCGGGCGCGACTTACACATACGTTTGCTTCTGTGCGCGAGCTCGGCGGAAGGGGGCGCTTTCAATTTTTTTTTTCTTATTTATTTTACTTTTTATTTTTCACATTCCTTGTAAAAGAAAAAAGCATGCCAGGAATGTGAGACCTGGGGTCAAAAAGACAAAAATATTTACACTTCAATGCAATCCAAAAAAAAAAAATGAAATGTCATTTGAAAAAAAAAATATTTCCTGGTGCATCTTCATGGCAGCATACACATGGGTTGTGGCTCCGCCCCCACAACATGATAGGACTGGTTAACTATAAATCAAAGACAGACCCGGCTCACAGCATTCTCCTTTTTTTCTTCACCTGATCAGGACTGGAGTCGCGAGGTATCCCTTACCGCTTGTCGCCCCAGCCAAGTTCAGCCTCTCTTGGTTGGAAGTCCTTCCTGTACAGTCTCTAAACGAGCTATATGGTTGGAGCCCCATTCTGGTGGTCTGGGGGGCATATTTCAGCTTCTCCTGGGTGGATGTCCTTCCTGTACAGTCTCTAAATGAGCGATATGGTTGGAGCCCGATGGTGGTGCAGGCCTCTCAAAGAAAGCTTTAAACAAGCTTTGACCTAAGTGACAGCGTTTCCCTTTGCTTTCCATATGCTTTTAACTTCTTTTCTCTGTTTTGTGGGCGTTTGCCATTTCTAAGATGGCTGCAGCAGTGCAAGTATACTCTGAGCATGAGAGGCAGGAAGTGATGCGGTCTCTGTGACCAGTTTCCTGGCTAGAACTTCACCAAGATGATGATCTGAGCATGCTCAGGCACTGATCTCACTAATGGCAAAAGGTGATAGTTTTAAATGGTTTTATGACATTTTGTGCAACACATGGTGGAGCTCTCTACTCGTGCATGCTGGATGCTTATGTGCTCATTGTTTGCAGGTATGTTTTCCCTTTGTATGCTATTCATCTGGACTTTTCCTATCTCTTTCTCAGTATTGCTCTGGGATCAGTGTACTCTTTATGGCATTCACCTGGGCTCTTCCTATCCCCTTCTCAATGCTTGCTCTGGGATCACTGTGCTATGCTGTTTTTAAAGTTAAGTCTGCTGCTTGCTCTGTTTCTATGGGGAACGCTGTCCAGTCAGACCACCCATTGCTTTTAAGGTAAAGGGATTAGGTAAGTAGTGAAGATTGAGAAAAAAAGAGCCAATATCTATAGTCCTATAAGGACCACAAGATGGAGGGAGCCTTCTAAAGGTCAAGGCATGTCACCATCTAAAAAAAGACATCCAGGCAATGTTGATTAAAGTCACCGTCTTACCACCTTAATTGTCATTTCTCCCCATTTACAAATATCACAAGTTGCCAGACCTAATAGGTACTGCATTTGTGGTAGAAAGTCATTGCCTGCCAAGCTGGTATGTCAAATATGCCTGGAACAAGCAGGATATAGCCCTGCAAGGACCTCAAGATGAAGGTAGCCTTCTAAAAGCCAGAACAGTCACCATTTAGGCACCGACATTCAGGCAACATTGACCAAGGTCATCGTCTCACCTCTCATTATTATTGCTCCCTGTTTACAAACCTCACAGTTTACCAGCCCTAATGGTGGCTGCATTTGTGGTGGAGAGTCATTGTTTGACAAGCTAGTATGTCAAGTCCGCTGGGAGGAAGCGACAACTGACAAATAAGGGAATGTCTGGAAAGTAGCCGCCTTGATTAAAGAATCAGCCAAGGAGTTGATACATGAAGTCTGTACTCCCCAGTTGGTGGCTGAATTGCCTAGCACTTCCAACCAGAGCCAGTAGGTGGTGTCCAAATTGGAAAGCTTCTCAGAGGAAGAAAGTGTTAAAGGGGCCACAAGCTTTGAAGATTGCCCAATAGAGCCTTTTTGTAAGGCAATTGCCTGGGGAGAAGTGGAGGAAACTCTCCACAAGGTTAGAAAGTAGTCATTCCCTTTACTGAACTGGAAGAGTTAATCCAGGAAGAATGGAGGGGTCAGAGGAAAAGGCCTGTATAAACAGATTGTCAAAACTGTATACTCTGAAAAAGCTAACGGGGAATCTGCTGCAGTCTCCTTCAATGAGGAATGCATCATTAATGTTGAGGAGGAGAATGGCGCCAATAGTAAATGGAAAAACCTCAGACAAAATAACAAAACAGTCCTGAAATACGACTCATAAAGTCTATAATAGTGTCTCTAAAAATAAGTCCTGGGCAAAGAGCTGGGGTAGCGTGGTAATGATGAGCGGATAGGGGCAGCAACCCGATGAGTACAAGCAACTCTGCAAAAATAGAAATGGAAACAAGCGCGCCAGACCTAAGCGCAGTAAATCAAAAACCACAATTTATTTGCACAATAATGAGGATGGGTACTCACAAAGGACGGAGCAAGAGACAACATAAGAGAAAACATAACGTCCGTTTAGCTGAGAAGGCTATATCACGTCCATGCTGGGTGCCTGTGCTGGGGTGTCACTGGAGCTGTTCGTGGAGTCACCGATCGGCTGGCCAGTGTCGTCTGTAGACTCCGTAGATGGTATGCAGCTCGTGTTGGAACGCACAAGGCGCCGGGAGTGTGAATAGCTGAAGTGCGGCGTCCCGGAAGTGACGTCAAAGAAAGTGGAGCCAATAGGGTGACGCGTTTCAATACGTCTCATATTTTTCTTCTCAGCTAAACGGACGTTATGTTTTCTCTTGTTCCGTCTTTTGTGAGTACCCATCCTCATTATTGTGCAAATAAATTGTGGTTTTTGATTTACTGCGCTTAGGTCTGGCGCGCTTGTTTCCATTTCTATGCATCATTAATGTAGCTGGCAAGGCATGTCAACTTGCTGTTATGTTCAAGGCGGCTCTAGTCTGAAAATCAGACCTAGATCTGAAGTGCTCCTACATACTGTAGCATTTGCAGGTGGCAGCAGACAAGCAATAACCAGTCCCTGTGCTGAGTGGGTCTAATGGGAGTGGTTTCATAATTATCAACCAGCTGCTGCACCTGCCGGACTCTGAGGAAGCTGGCAGGGTTTGCATCCCTTTAGACATGATTTTTCTATTGGGAGTATCTTACCAAAATTACTTTTTTTGTTGCAGTGGTTGCCAAAAATCTGACTTTTATATTGGTGCAGACTTCTGGGAATGTCAGTGAGTCAGTCACACAAACAGGAAATGATGTTGTGCGGGGGTGTTCCGTACACATTCTGAGTACAGAACACCTCCAGATAGTCGCATTGCATTTTACACAAAATTACAGCCCTGAAGATTGAAAAGTGGAGTAACCCTTTAAAGAAGCCCTTCTGGAAGATGTGAAGAGACAAGGTGGTAACGGCTTTGTAAGAGCTGAAATTCATTCTTTTCTTTTTAGGTTTGTGTCAGTAGGCGTCAATTGATGTTTTTCAAGAGCGGTGTTCCCCGCGGTCACAGCAAGAAGGGTATTATAGCTGAAGCCACGGTTGGCGAATTGCCTTAAAGATAAATAAATAAAACTGGTGCAAGATACCAGACAACAGATCCAATCCATTTGGGAGTAGGCAGGATACAGCCACCTCAAGGGTGACCACTGCCAGGTCAGGGCGAATATCATCTGACAAAAAACAGAAAATTCTGAAAGGTCCAGCATACAGGCGGCAACTTCCAAAATAGATACAAGAAGGCAAAATCCTACGGATCGCGGAAAAGATTGGTGAAGGAACTGGAGAACTACCCAATCATTATTAAAGCCTTAAAACTCTAAGGCACCTGTCTTGGGAGAACAGCAAAAGTCTTTTTAAGGGTGCACTCATACAAGGGGGTGCCTGTGTGAAGCTTTGTGCACACACCTGGACTGAAAATATTCAGGATCAGTGGGCCATATCAGCTATATTGCTGTGACATTGGTGGAAGTTTAAGGGATGTCCACCTTTCTGGTACAATCATTTTATTAAAAAGTATATCATCATGACAAACGTTCACTCATGCAGGGGCGTAATTCAATGAGCATAACGATCATATAAAATTGATAGGTGGGATGTCCACCTTTCAATCTCTTCCAGTCAGCCAGGCTACCAGAATTAATGGAAAATTTAAAAAATTCTGGTCATGTTTTGTAGCCGGATTAAATAAATGAGCAATCTTAAAGGCTCCACTTGCCTAGAGGAGATGAGGATTCAGTTCACCTCTGTTCCAAAAAAAAAAAAATAAATAAAAACCCTAAACAAGCACAGGAAGTTGGAGGAATGCAAGATAGAAAACCTCCAATCCATTATATTATTGATAAATCTGGGAGACTGGATACCCTGTAGGTTTATCAGACACCTACATGTCCCAATTCATCCTCAATTCCTCTGCCAGCTTCAGTGCCTCCCCTTCGGTCTGTACATCTCCCCCAGGGCGTTCACAAAGGTCTCACTGCAATAGCGACGGGGAAAAATCAGTAGAACTTCCACAATGGAATAGCCGTCCTCTGATAGAGAAAGTCAAAGGTGCTTTGGGAGTGAAGCAGAACAGTGATGGAGTATCCTTGGTTCTTTGTAACTGACCAATTGTTTTGAATGGAACATTACCACATCAGACCTCAGCTAGAAAGGTTGGGATGTGCATTTCAAAGAGCAGGCTGCTCGAGGTCATGGGATGTTCAGCTTATGAGGCATAGTATTGAATGCTCTTGAACTGAGAGTAGTGTTCAAAGCCCTTCTGTCATTCACTCCTTTTAGAAGAGGAGCAAGATTTATACCGTGCATAGACAGCAGTGGAAGGGTAGGATTCTTAGGCTGTCAGTGGAAATTCCTGTATCAATAATTGCAAATATGCCATTCTGGCTTAGGAGGCTCTAGTGTCTCTCCTACACTTAAGCATTGAGTCACCACTGCCTCTTCCAGTGATGATAGATTTGCTCTCTCATGGTCAGTTTTGTCATCCAGCCCCAAGAGACTACATTTTGATGGCATGGAAGTTGGGAGGTGCAGGCTACCAAGTCAAGGGTGCTCAGTGCAGGTAGTGGCTACCTTGTGTTAAGCCAGAGAGGTCTTTGTGAATAAGACTTACCAAAGAATATGGGAAAATTATGCAGATCTCACACAGTAAAGCCTGGAGTCCTTTATCACCTAAACGAGCCAAGGTTCTACAGTTCTTACAATTGGGCCTAGGTTCAAACTTCAGCCTTGTCTGCACTTACAGGGAGTCCTTAACCCTTTAGTGATGCAATTCTCAATAGGCTTGCATGAATTTGTATACCTGCCAGGAAACCATTGTTCCCTATGTGGCATTGCTCATGTTTCTCATCTCTATCAAAGTCTCACTTCTATCCTACAGAATTGGCTACACTCTGCAACCTGAAGATCTTATTTCTGGTTGCTGCAACCTCTGTGAAAAGGGGTGTCAGAGCTGCAGGCTTTGTACTCAAGGAGCCTCACCTAAGCGTTCTACCCAGACAGTATAGTCCTAAAACTCCAGACTGCCTTTATCCATGTGGTGTCTTTCTCCTTCGACTTTAACCAGGAAGTTAGTTTACCATCTTTCTTGGTTGAGTGAGAGAACCACATCCCCTGGATGTTGATCTAATCTGGGTGACCTGCTTGGCAGCTACCTTTTCATTCGGGAAAACTGAAATCTGTACTTGGTTCCAGCGTGGCTTAAGGCAGGGTCAATCAGCATCAACATGTACAGTCGCCTCCTAGATTAAGACAATTAAAAGAGCCTACTCTCCACAAGACCTTCCTGTTTCGGATGACTTAAGAGCACATTCAACTAGGGCAGTGCCAGCTCAGTGCACAGCTCAGTGCTGAGTGTCTCCTGAGGCTATTTGCAAGTCAGCAATATGGTCCTCCCAGGAAACACCTTTATTACACTTTAAGTGAACCCGGCTCACGACAGTAAAATTTGGAAAATTCATGGTGCATAATTGCGCTTCTGATCATTACAAAATTTTTCTTGCACCCTCCCATATGGCGAGTTAGGTCCCATGTGTATGCTGCCATGATGCACCAGGAAAACGGAAAATTTTATACTCACCTTTCCGTAATTTTCCTTTCCTGGTGCATCTTCATGGCAGCATACAGATTCCCGCCCAAATTGGTGAGAGTTACAGAGAATACTGTGAGCCGGGTCTGTCTTTGATTTATAGTTAACCAGTCCTATCATGTTGTGGGGGCGGAGCCACAACCCATGTGTATGCTGCCATGAAGATGCACCAGGAAAGGAAAATTACGGAAAGGTGAGTATACAATTTTCCGTTTTTTTTCTCCTGTAAGAACTATTATAACTATTACTATCCGCCCTTCAGTGCTATGTAGCCGAGTGGGCGCCATCTTCCGCTCACTCGGCATCCAGGCATTGAGGGGACAGCATTCTATCTTCTCCGCTGCTACCAGAGGCTCCGGTAAGCTGTGGACACGAAGGAAAATTGGTTGGGGGGGGACCTTTCCCGTCCCCGATTAAAGTGATCTTGAGGTGAATATGCCGCTGAGACCACTTTTATCTGAAAGCGGGCCGCCCACTATTTAAAAAAACACCGGGTTTATGGTATCTATCTTCTATAATAACAATGGTATTCAAAGTACCGCCCTATAATATAATGACGGCGGGTGGTCCGGAAGTGGTTAAATCTGAACCCCATCCCAATTTTTTTTTTTTTTAAGTTTTAAATAGGGAAAGGTTAGAACCTCTATTAGGACAAAAAGCACTCAATGATCGAAAAAACAAAAACAACAACCAAGATTCTAAGCTTACTCCAATACACTAAACATGTTTTTTTCTGTTATCTCTGTCCCTATTGAGGAGATAGCTTATGTGATTGTGTTTTTTTTTCCTTCCGGCCCCCCCTCCATATTGGCGGTTTAGCCTGCGCCGTTTTGTAATAAGTTTTAATTGATGCCTGCGCGAGAACAGCCACTCTCTGCACTGCCCCTGTCCTTACAGGGAACATTTGTTGTGACAGCTATTAAATACATAATCTTCCTCCGACACATGAGAAATTCAGCTATTTTAATGAGATCATTGGGGATCAATGCGATGGGTTTGTTTAGGCAAGAGTCTGCTTTGCGCACATATATGTGCTGGCGATAAAAAGGCTTCCTAACATAACGTGACGCTACCTCTGATCAGATACACGCACCGTGGCCATGATGACATCTCACTTAAGAATACGGATCAAAGGGCTCCTTAGCGATTGGAGAACCACTGATCCCAGCAGAAGCTGGAGGTCTTCTCTTCATACTACACGAATCCGGATGATGCTGCTTTGTAGAGCCCACGGGGACCAGTTTGTTTGCTATAAGCAGAGAGCGCTAATAAATAATAATACTTACTACTCCACTTACATTCGGAGGTTTGACTTTTTAGCCATCAAATTTAGCTGAATTCTGCTATCAGGCTTGCTGGGGCAGTTGTGCCGGGACAGTTCATCCAGCATCAAGGGCAAGGATGAGGAATGGCACCCCCTCTCCTACTTGGGGGCAGGACCTCAGGCTGTGGTACCTAACCTGGGAGATATCACCCACCTAAAACCTATAATAAAGCGGGAGGGGGTTGCCAAGGCCATGATGCGTCGGGTCACCTCCATGGCATATAATAACTTGGCATGTTTGTCAAACTCGCTATTTTAAGCCAATGGGGACTTTACCAGAAGCACGAGCGAAATGCTTTGCTTGCGGTTGCAGATGATAAGTTTCATTAAAAATTTCCATTTGACAAAAAAAAAAGAAGAGAAGCAAAGAAGTAAGACACAATTTAGGAGGGGGCTGGATCACCATTTCAACACCTGATAGGGCAGCTTAGCTGCACTCTGACACTGCAGATCACCTTTCCGAGACCAACCAAGTGTGAACTTAGCCTAGCATTGCCAGCTTAATTCTTTCTGTACCCAGGTTTGCAGTATTTACAAAGGTTTTTTACCATATTTTTGGGGTCTTCAACCCTGGGGGTGGCCATTTTGGGTGAGGCAGTATGCATTCCAGGCGGATTGTGAATCCAGGTCCTGACAGCCACTGCTGCTGAATTTGCTGAGCCACCAAGGAAACCAAAGGGAGAAAAGGAAAAACAGCTGTCACCCCGGCAGTTAGGGAGAGGCTACTGGCCAAACCCTACTGCACTTTATTAAAGAGGAACAATTTGCATTGGGCACAGTGCAGGAGCCTATAACCAGGTAGGTACTCTCAGTCCCTTTGAGTAACGTAGTAAACTAGCACAATTGGAGTGAACAGAACTGTTTCCTATGACCACTGATCCCAGTTCCACTTGCTTGCAGAATGCTAGCCCACCTGGCTGCCACCACCCGCACCTGGTTGCTCTTATTCCCAGGCTTTGTGACTGACTCTCTGCCCCAGTCTTGCCCGACTAGCACACACACATGGAGATTCCCCAGGGCAAGGTTGGATAAAGACTTGGCACACCACTGTCTTCAAGAGAGGCCTGCTGCAGATGGCCATCTCTCCCCTTGTCCGTCCCTGCACTGTGCTGATCTACTCACTGTCTCTCCTTATGCTCTCTAGCTTGAATCCCGCCAACTGCCTCCTGGGGTGGGATCCTTCCAGACCAGCCTCCTTAGCTCCAGCCCGAGGTAAATACTTCCCTGTAAGGGGTCCCCCAAGGGCCCCCGACAGCCTCCCTCGGCACTGCTTCTCCATCTTCCACCCAAGCTGCCTGGTGGCATGACCCATGTCTATTTATGGGTTTTCTCAGTCCCCTGCCAGGCCCACTCCTGGGGATTGGCTGAGGGTCAATAAATATAATTATGTCAGCTCCTCCTAGCCTCCACCCACTAGTTTCAGAACATTCCCAAAGTCCTAGAAACAGGGGCAGGCACCAGAGAGCTGCTAGGATGATTCATCTAGCCATGGCCTCTAGTAACCCTGATCCAGAATTAATGACTCAGGTATAACCCAGAGCCAGCTATACTTTTACCTACTCTCACTACTAGTAGCACACACTAGAGGGTGCTATATATATGATTGGGGGTTGGCTGAGGGACCATAAATATTCATGGCAACCCCTCTTAGCCTCCACCCACTAGTTCCAGAACATTCTCCAATGTCCTTGAAACGGGGGGGGGGGGCACCAAAGAGCTGCTAGGATGAGTCATCCAGCCCTGGGCTCTAGTAACCCTGACCCAGAATTAATGACTCAGGTCTAACTTAGAGCCAGCTATACCTTTACCTACTTTCACTACTAGTAGCACACATTAGAGAGTGCTACAAATATATATATCTTATTACCAACTCTATACCCTATTTGCTACTGTTTTATATCTTTGTCTGAGGGGTTGTTGCCATTTCCATTTGCTGCTTCCTATAAACTGCCTTGGCAGCATCTAAGCATTCATTCTGCCTTCGAGAGAAGTTTTCACATCTTTCATCTTTTACACCGACTCCCATATTGATTTCCCATGCTAAGGGCCCCGCCATCTATACGCAATCAAATTACATCCTGCATTTGCATCTCCCATCCAAGTACACAAGGATCCCACTGCGCCTGTGAAGCTGTTAGGAGTTCTGTTTTCTAACAACGCGCTGGGCTAAAAACACACAGGACCCAAGCAGAGCGGGGAGCCCACCCCTCCGGTCCCCACCGTGTGTTGGCGCCATACCAAAGAAGAATTTCTTCCAAGCTACGAGGCCCTCGTCTTCTGGCAGGCTTGCTCCCTGTGCCGAGGCTCCCCGCTGGGGGCAGCCTCAGAGAAGGCCGGCCATTGTGCGCAAGTTCAGAGCCTTGCGCGTTCTCTGAGATTTCGGCTCTCCAGAGCTTTGTCTGAGAGCTTTATATTATCTGCCAGCCAAACAAGAGAGGGGCCCCGTGGGAGATCTGAGCCTGTGAAATGGGGCAGAGACAAGCCGCTATTAGATAAAGGAGGATAGGAAGCTAGAGACAAGGAATCAAGCTGAGCGAAAGGAACAGAAGCGGGTCACAGGCTGCAGCGAGATTATTTCGATGATTCGAACAGGGATCAGAGATGTGCGCCGTCTCTGAGCGACCGCAGATCAATAAAGACATGCCATGCCAGGTCTGGGGCAGTGTGATGGCAGGATGGGGGTAGCCCGATTCATACTTCATTCTTTTTTGGGTATTTTTTTTCTTTCTTTTATAGGTTATGAAGACACAGAAGATGCTTGTCATTCCAGATCCGAACAATAGTCAGGCTTTCTACAGGGTAGGTGACCTAGGGTGATGATCTTCATCATCATGGAAAATATCAGACCATTGTCAGTTTCACTTCTCCATAACAGAACAAGCATATGAAGGATGCCTTGGGCTTTTACAGATAACGTATACTTAAAGTATAACTGAAGACAATTTTTTTTTGGATATTTTTTATTTCAGGTACTTATATAGCGCTGTCAATTTACGCAGCGCTTTACATATACATTGCACATTCACATCAGTCCCTACCCTCAAGGAGCTTACAATCTAAGGTCCCTGACTCACATTCATAAATACTAGGGCCAATTTAGGCAGGATCCAATTTACCTACCAGCATGTCTTTGGAATGCGGGAGGAGTACCCGCTGTCTTCAGTCCCTGGCACTGGCATCTTGCCCCTCCACAGCCGGATGCCCACTGCGCATGCGCGTGTTGCGATGCGCATCATGAATGGTGGATGCAGTCTTCTGGAACCTGTCAGTGTCCCAGAAGACTGCAGGGGGGAAGGAGGAGAACTTCCATTTCCGAGCGCCGAATGGAAGTGGGAAGCGGGTACCTGTCAAAATCGGGTACCTGCTCCCCACTGCGCCTCAAAAGTACCAATTGCGCAAGAAGAGCGGGGAAGAGTCCTTAAAGCGAAACTTCCACCTTTTGGGTGGAGCTCCGCTTTAACTCTTTCACTGCCAGGTCCAGGATTGTGTGTAAAAATGACAAGCAGACTCCTGCCTGTCAGGTGGAAGAGCATTGGGGCATCCCACACACCCCCGGTAATTGCGCCCCCCCCCCCCCCAATATTACAATATTAATTGTAAAGAAATAATGTTACACCCATGCACATAAAATCCCCCCCCAAAAAAAAATGTGAGCCCCACCCAAACATATACGCACGTACAAACATAAACACATGTGTCGGATGTGCCGCCTACGCATAAAAACGTTTATTGCAATGCGCATGTTACATATCACTGTGCACGACAGGATGAGAGCAATAATTCTAACACAAGACCTCCTCCGTAACACTAAACCGATGACCTATAGGGGGCTTTTGAAGAAAATATAGGGTACTGAAATCTGTCACCATTTCACAAGCCCACGCAAATTTGAGGTTTGATATTTTGGGTATCTATCTACTTGGTGCAACCTCATCTTTTACATTTTACCAAAAATTGGGGTAATTTATTGGGTTTTTTCCCCTTAAATTCACTTTAGTGTGTTCTTTACTAAAATTTTGCGTTTCCTAGACCATTGCGGTAATATTGTGTGAAGCGCCTTCCCATGAGGTCACTGGACAGTAGACAGGTGCCCTGCCGAACAATTTGTTTGTTTTCGTTTCATTCGTTTTGGTGTTTTTTTCATTTTTCGGGTCATTCGTTATGATCGAAATTCGTTATTTTGAATAAATTTGTAACTTAGGAAAAATTTGAAGATGCGGAAATGCAAAAATTCGGAAATTCAAAAATTTGACAATCTGAAAACTCAGAAATTCGAAAATTCGAAAATCTAAAAATTTGAAAATAAGAACAAAAATCCAAATATTTGAAAATCCGAAATAATAACTAACTAACTAATAATAACTAGCTATTAAATTATAGGTATTGGAATTTCCTTTCAAATTTGGCTGTTAGTAAACATAACGAATATGAATTTACCCTATGTTACGAATTATCCAAAATAACGAATGCTGCATCTAAACCAGTGGATCTCAACTTCTGTCCTCAAGTACCCCCAACAGGCCATGTTTTGGGAATTTCTCTTAGATTAAATAGCTGTCCAAAATAACAAGCCATTGACTCTGATTTAAAGCACCTGTGCAAGATAAAGGATAAAACCTGCAAACATGGCCTGTTGGGGGTACTTGAGGACTGAGGTTGAGAACCGCTGATCTAAACACATGGAACGTAACTAATTAATAATAATAAAATGTTTTTATTATTATTATTTATTATTATTCATTTGTTATGTTCCATTCGTTTAGATGCGGTATTCGTTATTTCTGATCATTTGTGACTTCGGATAAATTAGTTTTCATTACGTTCACTAACAGCCAAATTTGAAAGGAAATTCCAATACCTATAATTTAATGCTTAGTAATAGTTATTATAAGTTAGTTAGTTATCATTTCGGATTTTGGATTTTGAATTTTCTTATTTCGGAAAAATTTGTTAAACGGGTTTTTTTAATTGGAATAATTCCAAATTAACTAATTTTTCGAATTTCGTTGAAAAACTAACTCGGAACGAAATGAATTGCACATGTCTACTGGACAGAGAGGAGGGGCCAGGAGGGCCGGCAGGGGACCCAAAAAAGGAGGTTCGCGCCCGCTCTGTGCAACACCATGGCACAGAGCAGGTAAGTATAGACATGTTTATTATTTTAAAAAAATAAATAAAAAAAATTTTTACCTTTACAATTGCTGTAATACTGCGATGACTCCTATGGGGGTACCGCTTCATGTGCTTTCCCCAGGGTTGTTTTTCACGGGTTGCATGACTGTTTGAGATCATTAATGGCGGAAGGGTCAAAATGAGAGCTCTGCTTGTTTAGAAACAGGTCCTCCATATTAAACGCCAACCAATTTCCCTTTAAAGGACTTCTGTCATTAAAGTGTGTCAGTACGTTGGGCACTTTTTGTTGGGACCCCTTTCGTGTACTTCGCCATGGGGGTATCCTCAGTAGCGTCATAATGTCGTTAACATTTCCATTTTTAAAAAAAATAAATAAAAAAATTTTATTATTTGTACAGATATGAATGGACGAGACACGGTACCACAACGTGTCTCGCCCGCGCTTGGAGGAAAAAACCCAGGGGACGGCCGGGAGGACCGGGGAGGAGAGACAGGTCATCTGTACACGT
>BLSH010485638.1:1248298-1269883 GCA_018402905.1 Glandirana rugosa | reverse complement strand
GTCAAGCGTGTGTGGTGGCAACCAGGTGAGGAGTACAAACACAAGTGTGTCTTACCTACAGTCAAGCATGGTGGTGGGAGAGTCAGGGCCTGGGGCTGCATGAGTGCTGCCAGCACTGGGGAGCTACAGTTCATTGAGGGAACCATGAATGCCAACATGTACTGTGACATAATGAAGCAGAGCATGATCCCCTACCTTCGGAGACTGTGCCGCAGGGCAATATTCCAACATGATAACGACCCCAAATACACCTCCAAGACGACCACTGCCTTGCTAAAGAAGCTGAGGGTAAAGGTGATGGACTGGCCAAGCATGTCTCCAGACCTAAACCCTATTGAGCATCTGTGGGGCATCCTCAAACGGAAGGTGGAGGAGCGCAAGGTCTCTAACATCCACCAGCTCTGTGATGTCATCATGGAGGAGGGGAAGAGGACTGCAGTGGCAACCAGCTCTGGTGAACTCCATGCCCAAGAGGGTTAAGGCAGTGCTGGAAAATAATGGTGGCCACACAAAATATTGACACTTTGGTCCCAATTTGGACATTTTCAGGGGTGTACTCACTTTTGTTGCCAGCGGTTTAGACATTAATGGCTGTGTGTTGAGTTATTTTGAGGGGACAGCAAATTTACACTGTTATACAAGCTGTAAACTCACTACTTTACATTGTAGCAAAGTGTCATTTCCTCAGTGTTGTCACATTAAAAGATAGAATAAAATATTTACAGAAATGTGAGGGGTGTACTCACTTTTGTGAGATACTGTATATAGTTGTATATATAAAAACAGATGGGAGAGGTTAGAAGTGCCATCAGAATGTCAGTGGTGTCAGAGGTGATCAAATACCACCAAAAGAAAGCTCTGTTTGTGTGAAAAAAAATATTTAAATTTAATTTGGCTACAGTGTTGCATGACTGCGCAATGGCCAGTTAAAGTAATATACAGCTGAATAGCAAAAAATGGCATGAAGGGGTTAAAGCCTTCCAGAGGTCAAGTGGTTAAAGCATATTAAAAAATAAAATAAAAATTAAAAATAAAATAAAATAAATGAAAAATAAATAGCCCATTCAAATATAAAATAGCAAAACCAGCTTTTGATTCAATATTCAACTTCAACCCAGAGGTTTCCCCCCTCATTTTCTGACTTTTGATGTCCTTAATCTAATGGCCAGTACCATGCAACCCACTTCTTCTGTCCTCGGGTCATTTTAAGCCAGCCCCCAGCCTGTAGCTGGACATTGATAGGAGAAGTACCACAGTGACAAGCTCTCTCCTCCAATAAGAATGCTTCTTGCTAGCACATGATCTGATTGGCTCCTTGTTAGACATGTGCATGACGAAAAAATGTGTTTCTTTTCCTTTTGATTCGTTAATCGAATTATTTAGTTTTGTTAAATTTGGTTGATTTGTTAAATTCGTTCAGAATTCATATTCGGAATTCGTTTTATGTCTTTTTCAAATTTTCTTTGAATTTACCGATTTTTTTTAATTCAAAATGTTCGAATCGTTAAATTTTTAATCGGTCGAATCGAAAACTTTAGATTTTTTTTTTTATTTGAATGTTGCAAAGTGAACAAACAAAAAGAAAAATCTTCATCAAATGATTACAATGACTCTTTAAATCACATTTGGCTTAACAAAAACAGAGTTACTTGGAAATGGTGCTCCAAAAACACACACAGTCTTTGATTTCAGAAATATGTTTACAGTTCGTATTCGACTGTAATTCGATGTAACATTTGATTCGAATTTCATTCCGTTATTCAGAACATTCGGTAAACTTTGTTTACACTGTAATTCGGGTATTTGGATATATCCGAATCTCCGAATAACGAAAACGTTTTCTGAATATTTATTCGAAACGAACCGCACATATCTACTCCTTGTACTGCTTCTTTATTTCACACTCCAGCAATGGTGTACAGGGGGTGCAAGAGGCTGATACCAGTTATCATTCAGAGCAGAGCTGTTGAGGCACAGTCCAAACCACTTTAATGGATTGTGTTCAGCAGCAATGGTAGCATTTTGAAGACACCACAACCATGACAATGGGTACTAACAAATTAGCTGTCAGCTTGGTGAAGCTATGGCTCAACTGCCTGTAAAGGATAGGGTTGCCACCTGTCCAGGATTTACCAGGACAGTTCGGGTTTTGAATCATGTGTCTGGGTTTCAGTCCACCTGAAACCCGGACACATTATTCAAACAGGCATGTGGCTTGAAACAGGGCTTGACAGGAGGGTGAGGAGGCACTATGTGCACCACATTTCTATTCTCTTTGGAGTGCCCAAAGGTGTCCCAGGTCTGTTACAATCCTAGAGTGCAGTGGTCTCCAAACTGCTGCCTGGGGGCCAGATGTGGCCCTTTTCTGGCCTTTATCCGGCCCTTGGGGCACTGTTCACCTCACTGATACCAATAATGGGCCACTATTCCTCACACTGATACCAACAATTGGGCATTATTCCTCCCATTGACACCAGCGATGGGTGACTATTGCTCCCACGGACATGAATGTCCACCCCACTACAGTCTGAAGGACAATAAATTGGACCTTTGTTTAGAAAGTTTGAAGGTCCCTGCTACAGTGTATAAAAAAAACTTACTGAGCGCTGCTACTTGGGTTTGGTTTGAAGGAAAAGTGGCAACCCTAGTAAAGGAAGACTTGGAAACACTGATTGGAGGTTATATGTTGCCCTGGCACTGTCTGTGATTCCATTCAAAGCCCATGGCACCTTGTGCCTTACACACTGTTGCAGAGCTGTTGTGGCACTGTCTGAAGCACTTGAATGGCTTGTGTTTGGCGGAAGTTCTGCCTACCGAAGGCGATAGGTAGGATTGGTAGCATTTTGACGGCACCGCAACCATGGCAATGTACTAACACATTAGCTTTCAGCTTGGTAAAACCGTGGCAAATGAAATGTCGTCCCGGCGCCGTCTGAGTTACCATTCAATGCCCGCAGCGCCTCTTGCCTTACACGCTGTTGCAGAGCTGTTGCGGCACAGTCCCATGCACTTGAATGGGTTGTGTTCGGTGGCAGTTCTGCCTACCAAAGGCAATAGGTGGTAGCATTTTGATGGCACTGCAACCATGGCAATATGGACTAACACATTAGATTTCAGCTTGGTAAAACTGTGGCATGATATGTTGCCCCAGACTTGGAAACACTGATTCATTCATGCAGGCGATATGTCACCCCTGTCGCCCAACACTGTCTGAGTTACCATTCAAAGGCACCTTGTGACTTACACACTGTTGCTGAGCTGTTGCAGCATGGTCCCATGCGCTTTAATGGATTGTGTCTGGCAGCGGTTCTGCCTGCCACAGGTGATAGGTGGTATCAAGAAATTATGAAGGGCCTCTCTGACCCTTGGCCAGGGCCCTACCTCTTCCCACTGATCCCGGGGCCCTTTACTCCCATCGTGGGTCTCTTTATGAGGGTCCCGCAGCGGGGCCCTTTCACTAGTTCTGCAGTGGGCCCCCTTTCTGCTATCTTCGGGCCTCTCCATGATGGTGAAATGCCAGGGCCTTGTTGCAATTGCAACCTTTGCAATCCTGATAGTTCCCTCACTGGTGTCAGTAGTTTGTAATTTTTATTTTAATTTCATAATTTTTTTTAACATTTCATTTTGGGTTTTTTTACAATTTTATTTTTATTATTTTTTTTAAAAAAATTAGGAGCCCTGTTGGGGGGCTTTGATGAGATATCAGGGGCTGCACAGAATGAATGGACAGGAATAGTTGTGCACCAAGCCTCCCATTCATTCAGAAATGGAAGTATAGTAAAAACAGTTTACTATGCTTCAGCTATGAACCAATTGGAACCAATCACTGACTCTGTCCATTCAGAAAAAGAAGGAGCCGGTAAATGACAAATTTACTGACCTGTTCCCATCTCTCCATCATGACATCTTCTACAGCAGCTGGCAGAAGAGAGGAGGGGGGAAGACAACAGCTCTGTGGGGGGGACCAGGGAAGCACACAGGGACCCTGGGAACAGCAGAAGACAAGTAACCTGGATAGGAGGGGCGGCGGGGGCAGCATATAGAGGAACCAATCTCCTGCATTAGGAGTAAAATGGAGGAGATTGGTTCCTCTAAATGCCGTCCCCGCCATCCTTCCTATTCAGGTGTACAAGGGAGGCACATGGGCCCCCTGGACCATGGGGTCCGGTTGCAATTGCAACCCCTGCATCCCCTGTAGTTACGCCCCTGGGCACCGCAATCATGGCACTGTGTACTGACACATTAGCTTTCAGCTTGGCAAAACTGTGGCTCACCTGCTTGTAAAGGAAGTCTTGGAAACACTGATTCATCTGGCAGACGCCGGACATGCCAGACCGCCCATCCAGGCCTGCTGGAATTTATTACACTGTTTGCAAAAAAAGAAAAAAAATCATGCGGCGTGCAGACACGATTTTCAGGACATCAACCCGAGTATTTGTCTCTCCAGCTCAAGTACACCTTTCTCGTTTACAAAAACATTAGCTTTCAGGGAAATTAAATGAGTCTAATTTGCCATTTGTGGACCAAAATAAAAAAAGCAATTACTGTAGCGCCCGATGCGGCTTTTGTTCCCTCTCTCCACATTATAAAAACACACTGTACTCTAGCAGCGTGATGGCGGAAGATTAGGAGATGATGATGTTAAATAGCAAAGGGGCCGGATTGAAATTAATAATAATAATCAGCATTCTGTGTGTTTTGTGTGCGAGGTGCGCGGAGAAAAGCCACCGCCGGATTCAACCTCCGTGAATGCCAAGGTGTCAGGAGGAGAGATATGAACAGGATGAATGACAAGCAGAGAGTTCTGCCGTAATGCCAAATTCAAACAGACAAACAGAGGGGGGAAAAATCTTTATTATCCTGGAAGTGACGGGCCAGGCGAAGGGATCTTGGCGCATATTGCGATGGCCGCAGCAATTTTATGTTACTGTACATTGTAATGGAAGTGCGATTTAATGACCTGGAGATAGAAATGTTTTTTAAAAAAGCATCTGCAAAATACAGCAAGTTTAAAGAGAGTGTTTTTAGATCTAAAGCCTGGAAGGGCGGTTGCTTCATCCCATGAGATATGTGCAGCTTAACCACTTCAGCCCCGGAAGGATTTCCCCCTTTAGGACCAGAGCACTTTTTGCGATTCAGCACTGCGTCGATTTAACTGACAATTGCGCGGTCGTGCGACGTTGTACCCAAACAAAATTTGCGTCCTTTTTTTCCCACAAACAGAGCTTTCTTTTGGTGGTATTTGATCATCGCTGCGTCATTTCTGATCGCCGCTATAAACAAAAGAAGAGCGACAATTTTGCAAAAAAAAAAAAACTAATTCCTTACGTTTTGCTAAAATACAAATCCAAAAAAAAAATATAAAAAACATTTTTTTCATCGGTTTTGGCCGATTTATATTCTTCCTCATATTTTTGGTAAAAAAACCCCGCAATCGGCATTTATTGATTGGTTTGCGCAAAAGTTGCCGCATTTACGGATGATGAGGATTCATTTCTGGGGTTTTTATGTTTTTTTTATTTTTTACTAGTAATGGCGGCGATCTGCGATTTTTAGCGGTACTGTGATATTGGGGCGGACATGTCGGACCATTTTGACACTTTTTTGGGACCATTGGCATTTATACAGCGATCAGTGCTATAAAAAATGCACTGATTACTGTGTAAATGCCATTGGCAGTGAAGGGGTTAACCTGCAGGGGGCGCTCTAAGGGTTAACTGTGTTCCCTGGGCGTGTTCTAACTGTGGGGGGCTGCCCTAGCAGGGGAAGGGGAGCGATCACAGCTTCCATGTAGAGGAAGGCTGTGATCATTGCCCTTCCCAGTCTCACAGAACGGAGGTCCGTGTTTACTTACACGGACCGCCATTCTTTCAGTGCGGGGGGCATCGCGGGTAGCCGGCGGCGATCGAGTCCGCCGCACCCGCTCCCTGGCTCCCCCCGAACACAGTGAGCAATGCTAGTTATCAGGGCCGCCGTCCTGTGACGGCGGTTCGCGATAACGAACCACCTTGTCGCCGTCACGCTGCGGCGGGCGGTCGGCAAGTGGTTAACAATCAGTATGGTTAAAGTAGATGTGAAGCCCAACTGCATGCTTTTTAGTTTGCTAAACAATTGTTCTGTTTAAAAAAATCTTGCTTTGTCTTATTTTCATCCTTTGTTACATATACAGAGCCTTGAAAAAGTATTCATACCCCTTGAAATTTCCACGTGTTGTCATGTTACAACCAAAAATGTAAATGTATTTTATTGGGATTTTATGTAATAGACCGACACAAAGTGGCTCATAATTGTGAAGTGGAAGGAAAATGATAAATGGTTTTCAACATTTTTTACAATTAAAGATGTGAAAAGTGTGGGGGGCATTTGTATGGCGCCCCCCTGAGTCAATACTTTGTAGAACCGCCTTTCTCTGCAATTACAGCTGAAAGTTTTTTGGGGAAGTCTCTGCCAGCTTTGCACATCTAGAGAGGACATTTTTGTACATTCTTCTTTGCAAAATATCTCAAGCTCTGTCAGATTGGATGGAGGGCGTCTGTGAACAGCAATTTTCAAGTCTTGCCACAGATTCTCAATTGGATTTAGGTCTGGACTGTGACTGGGCCATTCTAACACATGCATATGCTTTGATCCAAATCATTCCATTGTATCTCTGGCTGGATGTTTAGGGTCGTTGCCCTGCTGGAAGTTGAACCTCCGCCCAGTCTCAAGTCTTTTGCAGACTCTAACAGGTTTTCTTCTAAGATTGCCCTGTATTTGGCTCCATCCATCTTCCCATCAACTCTGACCAGCTTCCCTGTCCCTGCTGAAGAAAAGCATCCCCACAACATGATGCTGCCACCACCATGTTTCACGGTGGGGATGGTGTGTTCAGGGTGATGTGCAGTGTTAGTGTTCTGCAACACATTTTTGCTTTTAGGCAAAAAGTTAAATTTTGGTCTCATCTGACCAGAGCACCTTCTTCCACATGTTTGCTGTGTCCCCCACATGGCTTCTCCCAAACTGCAAAACTCTTATGGCTTTCTTCTTGCCACTCTTCCATAGAGGCCAGATTTGTGGAGTGCAAGACTAATAGTTGTCCTGTGGACAGATTCTCCCACCTGAGCTGTGGATCTCTGCAGCTCCTCCAGAGTTACCATGGGCCTCTTGGCTGCTTCTCTGATGAATGCTCTCCTAGCCCGGCCGGTCAGTTTAGATGGACGGCCATGTCTTGTTAGATTTGCAGTTGTGCCATACTCTTTCCGTTTTCGGATGATGGATTGAACAGAGCTCTGGGAGATGTTCAAAGCTTGGGATATTTTTTTATAACCTAACCAGGCTTTAAACTTCTCCACAACTTTATCTCTGACCTGTCTGGTGTGTTCCTTGGCCTTCATGATGCTGTTTGTTCACTAAGGTTCTCTAACAAACCTCTGCGGGCTTCACAGAACAGCTGTATTTAAACTGATATTAAATGACACACAGGTGGACGCTATTTACTAATTAGGTGACTTCTGAAGGAAATTGATTCCACTATTTTAGTTAGGAGTATCAGAGTAAAAGGAGCTGAATACAAATGCACCCCACACATTTCACATATTTATTTGTAAAACGTTTTGAAATCCATTTATCATTTTCCTTCCAGTTCACAATTATGAGCCTCTTTGTGTTGGTCTATCACATAAAATTCCAATATAATACCTTTACATTTTTGGTTGTAACATGACAAAATGTGGAAAATTACAAGGGGTATGAATACTTCTTCAAGGCACTGTAAGTGCTGCTGATCTCCTTCAGACTCTTTGAAGTAAATTTCTGTCTACATAGCTGAATTGCATTTCTAATGGGTTTCCTGATGGTGACAACTGTGGACCATGACTAGACAAGGTGGAGAACATGACTTCACCACCTCGCTTCTCCTCTCCTCCTTGTCCAATCAGAGAGCGCTTTGCATTCAATTATAGAAGCATCCTTTGAATGGTGCCTGTGCCAAGCGGCCAACCTCCTGTATTCAGAATGCAGCAGGCCAGGCGCTCAGTATGGATGGGCCCGCGGTTCGAGTCGAACATCGGGAGTTCGCCTGCTCGTCAAATGTAGAACATTATGGGGAGTTTGCAAAGACTTCGCTGCTGCGGAGTACCCCATAATGCTTTGCGTGCAGACGGCGTCTACAGCACCTCCCCATTGGGAGGGCTCCTGCCGTCTGCATGCTTTTTTGCTCTGACAGTTTATTTATATGGCAGAGCGGGGCCACCTGGCGACGTAAGCGAGCGACCTCGCTCCTTATGACGTCATGTGACGCCAAAGGGGGCGGGTCACGCGCATACGTCACCGAGTGGCCCCGCCCTGCCATATAAATAGACTGTCACAACAAACCCAGTCGGTAGGAGCCCTCCCATGTCCCTAATTGTCTCCTGTGTTTTTTTTCTTTTTTTGACACTCTTGGTGAATTAGTAGGGGTACGATGTACCCGATACTAATTCACATGGGGGGGCGGGATCTGGAGGCCCCCTTACTAAAGGGGGCTTCCAGATTCCGATAACCCCCCTGCCCGCAGACCCCCACAACCACAGCCCAGGGTTGTGGGGAAGATGCTCTTGCCCCATAAAGGTCTGGTTTGGATTTAAGGGGGGACCCACATCATTTTTTAAAAAAAAATTGGCGCAGGGTTCCCCTTAAAATCCACACCAGACCCGAAGGGGAGGGGGGGGGACCCTACGCAAATCTTTCCAGTGATTTTTTATCTAAATTGCCAGGAGCCGGTTTAACATAACAGCCACAATAATAAGTTACAATTTTTCCTTTGGAAATATCATTTTGCTCTGGCTATGTTCTAAACATCACAGAGGTGCGTCCTTTTACAGGCAGACTAAGGGGATCCCCCAGGCACAATACTTAAAGGAATATTTCATTTTTATTGTTTCACTTTAAACATTATTAAAATCACTGCTGATTTTGCAATGTTCGGGTCCCATAGACTTTAACGGTGTTCGAATGTTCGCACAAATTTTTTGCCCATTCACATGATCTGGTGCAAACCGAACCGGGGGGGGGTGTTTGGCCCATCCCTAGCGCTCAGCAAAGGACCTGAAAGCTATTGGAGATCACTGGTGTAGTGGTGCAGTAGCAGTATAGTAGCAGTTTCTACTTCAGTGATTTCCAGCTTCCTGCGGGTACGGCCAGGTATAGTATATACATAGTTACACTGGTCCAAGCTGGGCCAGTGAGTAGACAGGTGCAGTTTGCTACTTTGCCACTAGGTGGCTCTGTACTAGAATAGTGTCTCATTACAGCAGACAGTGTCATCAGGTGCTAGGCCCCTTTTAGTTAGAGCCCTCCTGCTGTGATGTCATGGGTGAGTCAGTGCCCAGTTAGCCAGGTTGGGAGGAGCACGAGTGCACTTGGGCCATGGGAGCCAAGTACCTCATACCAGCACATGGAGGCCCTGTACAGAGCAAGAGGTTGCAAAGAAGTAGACCTGCACCAAGTAGAGCCAGCTGTAGACTTTATAACCCTTATGGAGGGGAGGGCTAGGGTGAATTGCAAAAGGTCTTTTAGGCCAGGCCAAGAGTTCCCTGAGTGAGCAAATTCCCCTGAAGGGTCCCGGGATAGGTGTACCTAAGGAGGAGGTGTCTACAGAGAGCCTGGTTCTGTGACTACTTATGACCTGGGGTGGAAGGAGAGACTGTTAGAGGGAGATGGCTGCTTAAAGTTTTGTATATGCTTTCACATGTGATTGGTCATTTCAGGTGACTCCGGATTGTATGTTGATGTGATGTGACTGTTAATAGACATGTGCAATTCGTTTTGTTCCAAATTCGTTTTCTAATGAAATTCGACAAATACGTTATTTCGGAAATATTTGAATTAACGAAAACCCGTTTAACAAATTTTTCCGAATATTTGTAAATTTGAATATTTAAAAATTTGTAAATTCAAAAATTCATAAATTCGTAAATTCCAAAATAAGTGCAAAAATTCAAAAGAACGTAAATCCGAAAATGAAAACGAAAATCTGAAAATTTGAAAACCCGAAAAACGAACTAATAATAACTTAACTATTACTAACTATTAAATTATAGGTATTGGAATTTCCTTTCAAATTTGACTGTTAGTGAACGTAACGAATACAAATGTATCCAAAGTTAGAAATTATCTGAAATAACGAATGCCGTATCTAAACAAATGCAACCTAACAAATTAATAACGATAAATAAAAATAATAACCTTTTATTGTTATTATATATTATTAATTCCTTCCGTTCCATTTGTTTAGATGCGGCATTCCTTATTTTGGATAATGCTTAACTTTGGATAAATTTGTATTCATTACGTTCACTAACAGTCAAATTTGAAAGGAAATTCCAATACCTATAATTTAATAGTTAGTTATTATTAGGAGCTGGAGTGAATTAGTATGGTGGCACTATAAAAATTAGCACCTCATCCCTGATTAGATCGATTGTAAAAACGGGAGGGGGGTAAGGTAAGTCAAAAGGTAATTTCTAAGCACCTTTTTTGGGCTTTTTTATATGTACAATCAATAAAATTATACTTTTTAATATATGTATTTTTGAATCCATTATTGCACCGCAATAGTCCCATTATCTCCCTACATTCCTTCCCTTTTTGTTTCCCCTTCCCCCTCTCCCCCTCCCCCTTCCTCCCCCCCATTTGACTTACCTTACCCCTCTCCCATTTTTACATTAGTTATTATTAGTTAGTTAGATATTATTTCAAGTTTTCGGATTTTCGTTCTTTTGAAATTTTGGATTTTCTTCCTTATTTTCGAATTTTCGGAATTTGCGAATTTACGAAACTACGAATTTTCAAATTCACAAATTTACGGATGTACGCATTTACAAATCTACAATTTTACGAATGTACGAATTTACGAATTGTGATCATAACAAATGACCCCAAAAACAAAAATAAAACAAAAAAACAATGAAACGTAAATTAACAATTTTTTTGGCAGTGCACATGTCTAACTGTTATGCCATTCCCTGAACTACATGAGTAAAGTACACAAAATCTTACTCATATGTGTGGACATTCCTTCCCTGGGATATAAAGGTCAATGGCTGGGAAGTCATGTCGAGGTCTCTGGCATGGAGTGGGGCACAGTATGGTGGACGGTGTTCTAGCAGGATGAGATGGGGGGGACTTTTGCTCTTAGTGCCATTTGTAGTCGACCATGAAGCCCATTTTACAAGTGTAACTATGTATAAAATATACCATGCCTAAAATTCTTCTTTAAAGATCTTCTTTGTTGCTTGAGAAAAAATTACAGGGGTGCATCAGTACTTTTTCCCCTCTAATATGGTAGTGGATTATTATAAGGTTAACTGGAAGTACTTTTTTTTTACCTCTTATTTATGAAAACTGTAATAGTTTCCATGACAGTAATAAAAAAAAAAGTACAAAATAAGAAATGAGTTACCATGGTTTAAAATCTACATTAAAGTCAAATAAAACAAATTGCATCAAAGTTGGTTCTTATATTTATACTTGTGAGCGAACCGGAACACTAATACCTAAACCACTTAATATAAAAATCCTTAAAGTGGACCTTTCAGTAACAAACCTGCATGAATAAATTCCTGGCATGTCACAATATAGCAGTTATTATTACAAAAACGTTGTCTCTAATACCTATATATATATGTTGTGGTTTGCAAGTGTTTTACCGGGATTATGGCAAAGATATCAGCCATAACCCCGGTGCCATTTCACAAGCCACTGGAATGGTTTCCAAAGCATCGCGGGGGATGGGGGGGGGACCCCTCCCGGGGGGGGGGGAGTCCCTTCCCGACACTTGCCGATGTTTCTCAGGCTTACCGTTTCTGCCAGTTCACCCGGGAGACGATCGACTCTATGGCAATGGAGGACCGGAGCGACGTCCTGACGTCACTTCTGATCCAGTCTGGAAGACAATATTTTTTTTTTTTTAAAAGCAAAAGATCAAAAAACATTTTCTTTTGATCTCTTGCTTTTAAGGTAAAGAAGAGATTTGTGGTCTTTTTGACACCAAATCTTCCCATAAAGAGGACCTGCCATCTTTATTTCTATTACGGGATGCATATATTCCTTGTAATAGGAATAAAAGTAATTTTAAAAAATTAAAGGGACAGTGTAAAAATAAAAAGTTAAATAAATAATAATATCAAAAAATGAAAATGCCCCATCCCAGAAGCAATCGCATACGTAGGTCTCGTGCGCATATGTAAACAGTACTCAAACCACATATGTGAGGTATCGCTGCGATTGTTAGAGCGAGAGCAATAATTCTGGCGCTAGACCTCCTCTGTAACTCTGGCATTTAAAGCGTCACCTATGGAGATTTTTAAGTACCGTAGTTTGTCGCGATTCCACCAGTGTGCTAAATTTTAAAGTGTGACATGTTAGGTATCTTTTTACTCGACGTAACATCAGCTTTCATATTATACAAAAAAATTGGGGTAACTATTGTGTTTTGTTTTTTTCATTCATTAAAGTGTATTTTTTCCAAAAAAAATTGCGCCTGCAAAGCCGCTGCGCAAATACCGTGTCTCATAAAAAAATGTAACTTGTATTCATTATATGGTAGGCTGTATGTGGTGCATGTAGCTCTTCAGGAGCAGAAAAGCATCAGGCAATTTGTGTTAGGCACCTAAAACACCTACAAATATCCATGTGCATGAACCCTAAATGCAACACTTGCTTAGCATGCATGCACTTAACATGAAAAAATATATCTGACACCAGGTCCACTTTTGGGTTGACCTGTCCTAGCCTAAAATGTTTTAAAAGTAACCAGAGCCTCTACTCTTCACTGAAGATCTGGCATTTTACAATTAAGGTGTCCGTTTATGAAGCAGTGGAAAAAAATCCACTGCTTCGTTCTCCGGCATTCACAGAGGAGATTGTTCTCCCCTGTGTGCCAGTTTATGAACCCATGTAGATTGCTTCACTTCTAGCAAAGTGAAGTGATCTACAAACGGTTCAAACAGCAGAGAACTCCCCCTGATACTGGAATCTCGTGAGACATTATGAGATTACGGCACCAGAAATTCACAGAAATTCAGAGACGTCGGTTTATTAAGCAGTGATAAATTATCACTGCGCAGTAATGGACATTCTCGGAGGAGCCCGCCCAAACAGTTAACAAAATTATTAGCCCCCCTACACTATATATGTATATATAAACACACACACACATTATATATAAACATATACACACATACATTATATATACACACATTATATACATGTATATGCATATATACACATATACAGGGCAGGGGGGCATGGCTAATGTGTTAGGGGGTCTGAACGAGGCGGGGGAAGTCAGTAATCTTCCTCCTTCCCCGGGATTCCCTCTTCACTCCCCCGGTTCACCACCTCTGAGTTGGTGAATCGGGCAGTGTGATATCTGACCCAGATCGCCAGTGAAGTGCGGAGATCCCAGATTCATAAACTGGCCGTTCCTGTGTCAGTGAATGACAGCTTCTCCATGCGCAGAGATAATTGGCGGAGAGCACATTCTCTCCCGATTATCTCTGCTTCATAAACTGAAAATGAACTGTGATCAGCAGTGAACCTTGGGATCACCGCTGATCACAGTTTCATAAACGGACACCTAAATGTCAAGTTTGACATGACAGAGTTTTCTCAAGGGTGGGGACAAAGCTTACTACTAATGGGTGGGCACTGGGCTTACTCATGGGCGGGGACAAGGCTTAGGCCCCTTTCACACATGCGGACTGTTTGTCCATTTTTCATCCACCAATTGACGAATGAAAAATGGACATCAATGTATCGCTATGGAAAAATGTGTGTAAATGGATGATCATCCATTTATCCATTTACATCCGCTTCCATCAACATCTGTTTTTTGGAAGCCCTATTTTTCTTCCGTTAAAAAACGGATCAGGCAAAAAACGGATGTAAATGGACAAACGGGACAAACAGTCTGTTTTTGCTTGAGAAAATGGCTCCAGGACTTAAGTGTTTAAGGTTGTAAAAAACTGATGTAAAAAGGGATGAAAAATGGATGAAAAAGTGATGTAAACGTCATTCATTTTTTCTTTGAAAAAAAGTGACTGAGCTGATGAAACGAATGGTCCGCATATGTGAAAGGGGCCTTACTCATAAGTAGGGCAGAGCTTACTGATGTGCAGGGACAAGGCCTACTCATGGGTGGGGATGGGGCTTACTCATAGGTAGGGCAGAGCTTACTGGTGTGCAGGGACAAGCATACTCATGGACGGGGCTTACTCATCGGTAGGACGGGGCATACTCATGAGTGGGGACAGGACTTCCTCATGGGTGAAACCAGAGTTTACTAATGTTGGGAGTCACCAATGAGTGATGCTTACTGCAAGATGGGGGCAGAGTTTTCACATTGGAAAGATATTCTCTCGCTTTCTGTTGAGTGTACAGGACAGGAAATGAAAGGGCCTAATCTAGAGCTTGGTCCTAGGATCCAAGGGGATATCCCAGGGACATGGGGTCAACATTATGATTAGCAAAATCAATTTTAGCCACCACAAACACGTCAGCACTGCATTGACTTTAAAACATTCTAGGATGGGTCAGGTTTACTTTAATCCATCACAGAGATTTTCGGTTGTGGTCCTTACAGCTGAGCCAACATCATGGACTTTACTTTTGAACTTTTGCCCCTTAGATGCTACAATGCTCATTTTCAAAAAACGTTACCTGAATCACCAGAGGAAATTGTCCCATGGATGGAAGGCCTTACGAAAGCCATTTGTCTGCTGATGCCAAATATGTGTGTTTACCATGTGCTGTACACTTCCTCCAAATAGGAAGAACCATCCAATCCTACACAACCATTCCCAGGGTCAGCAGTGAATCTTGACAGATAGTGAGGGAGTTAAGTGTCTTGAGATTCTCCTTTGCGATGAGGATTAATGGGAAATTATTGTATTCTGTGCTGAAGATAAACGCACTGCTCGCCATGAGACAATTACTTTAATGAGGACAAAACTCTATCTTAAAACATTAGATTGTAATAAAATACGCTCAGTGGAAGCTTTGTGAGTCACCCAATGACCAATGACACAAACATTACACACGGCATGTTAACCTTCCTCCGCTCAGCATATTAGTCTCTCGATTTAACCCTGTATACACCAGACCCTGCTATGTAATCTGAGAAATAACTAAAGGACAGTGTTGACAGGATTTTTAATCATGCCAGAACTGCTCTGCTCCCCATAGAAGTCTATGAGAAAGGAAAAGCTGCTTGAAGCAGGTCAAATGCAGTTGTACTTACCTCCAGGGTTGCCGAGCTGCCAGCACCCCTACAGCTGGCCTTTGGGATCTGGCGATTCATCCACTGGGTCTCTGTGCTTCTTTATGCATGGTAGGCAGGCCATAGCTGGTGAGAGGGGTCATGCCATAGTACTTCTCGCAAGAGTCCTCAGCTCTGATGCAAGCAGTGGGCTGGCTCTTTGAAGGAGTTATGCAAATGGAAATGTTGTGGTGAGTGTATGCAACTGGAAGGAGTAGGCATTCCTGGGAAGACAGCAACTGCCCTGAGTGATACCCTAGGTAACACCAATGTGATGTCTTAACGTATTGCATGGGGGCCCTGTGATAATGTTGCTTTACATCATACTTGTCAATTGTCCCGAATTTGCTGGGACAGTCACACTTTTTCCTAAGCTTTTCCAGGGTGGCCGTGTCCTGGGCAGCATCCTGGAATCTGTACTGTGCCCTCCTGATCTCAGTATTGTGCTTTCCAGATCCTCCCCTATACTGTGCCCTTCCGCCTCCTCCCCTGTACTGTGCCCTTCCGCCTCCTCCCCTGTACTGTGCCCTTCTGCCTCCTCCCCTGTACTGTGCCCTTCTGCCTGCTCCCCTGTACTGTGCCCATTGTGTTGATTAGTCTTTGATTTATGGCATGATTTCCTATTGTATAAAAATTATTTTTTGTAAGTACTACTAAATATATGTTTAATTCTATCAACTATACTTTATACTTTAATTCTTGAAAGTACTGCATTATTATGCCCAGGGGCCCATGATACTATTACGACAACCCTGCCAATGTGTGATGCTGAGCCTTCATGACTGAAATCCAATGAATGAAATGGGTGAACAAGGGATAGTAAGGTTGGGGGAGGAAAGACTAGATGATGCCAGATGTCCTTCAGCCCGGATGTGAAGCGGGGCTCTTTCTGACTTGCTGCAGCTTTTATTGCACATTGTGAGAAGCTCACAGTGTGCAGTGAAATCAGAGTAATCAATTTCAGTCCAGGAGAGGAGTCGCTACAACTGGGTGAGGCTGAAGAGAAGGCTGGAGTTCAGCTTTAAAGGAAGACCAAAACTGCTTCTAGAACACGGACCATCTGCAGTCTATTATTGGTAATTCAACAGCGTAGAGAATCAGGACAAAATGTGGATTCTGACTGCTGAGCTGTGAAAACAGACTTCAGTCACTAGAAAGATTTGCAGAGTTTTCACATTTTTCATACTGACACATGTAAACCTTTAACCCACAGTGCATGTCGAATATATTGACTGTTCTACAGCAGTACAGAGTGTAACATCGCTCTTACAAGTGAAGGAGAGCCAGGCTCTGTGTATCTAACACCGGGGACGGATTGTGACTTGGCGCTGCCCAAGGCACTGGAGGCAAATAGAAATCCTCAAAGAGGTGCTTCATAGTGTCTCTATGACTTTTTCCAGTAATTTCACTGCTTTATAAATGGAGGAATCATTTCATAATACATGTGTTTTTAGCTGCCTAAAGAATTCCAGGTATGGATATTTTTACGTAGTTATATTGATCCAGCTTGGACCAGTGTAACTATATATATACCATAAAAACATACTAGAAATCGTGCTGGCAGGTATAAAATTGCTGGCAAGAGACAGTCCAGCCAAGTGGTGTGCGTTGAACCCCTTTATGGTGGGATAACCATTTACAGGCTGATTTGACTCTGTAATAGGGTCTATCCTGTTCCAGTAAGAGTCCATTGCTAATCGTGGTGATGGTCCACGTGGTGGTCACAAGTTTTGATTCAACATGATGTACAGCTGCATCTCAAAAAATTTGAATATTGTCAAAAAGGTAATTAATTTCAGTAATTCAATTCAAAAAGTGAAACTCATATATTTCATATAGATTCATTACACGTAGAGTGATATATTTCAGGCATTTATTTATTTTAATGTTGAAGATTATGGCTTACAGCTAGTGAAAACCCAAGATTCAGTATCTCAGAAAAGTAGAATATTGTGAAAAAGTTCAATATTGTATTCCAAGTTCCTTTTTTCTGGTTCCTGCAGCTTCGCCACGCCTACGCGTCACAATTTGGTGCCTCCCTCATTCGTGTGGAATGGGATGACTTGGAGTCTCTCTTGCAAGACCCTGAGCTCACAAAGCCACTCTCACAGATCTACAGAGCTCTTCTCCCCACCATCCAGACTGGTTTGGAGGAGTTGCCGGAGAGCTGGCGGCAGAGGTGCTGGACCTAGATATGTGGGACGACCCACTAAGGGCCCTGATAGCAAGTAGAGACAAGCTAATCCAATTTAACACATCGGTGCTACTATACCCCTCAACGTCTACAACGTATATACCCCTCTGTTGGGGCGGATTGCTGGAGATGCGGTGACACCCCTGCAGGTTTTATTCATGTGTTTTGGGAATGCCCCTTGATTCAGCAATATTGGAACAGTGTTACTCGATTCATTCAGGGACTCACCACTATTGCTACTCCGGCTACTGTCAGGGTGTGAGTTTTGGGGCTGGTGGACTCGCTGGCTTGTTCCAAGGCCATGAGAACACTGCTGGGTATCCTTCTATTCTATGCTCGGAAGGCTATAGTGCTTAGATGGAATGATCCTTGCCCTCCCACTTTGGAAGCGTGGAAGCGCTTGGTCAATGTTGTAACTCCACAGGTCTGGCACTTGTGGATGGCGATGGATTCTACAGTAGATACTTCAGACCCAGATAGCTAGGCCTTATGGCTGGCTCACCCCATGAAAATTATGCCCTGAACAAGAAGGGTGACCTTTGAGGTCCTGCTCTATCCTGAGGGCACTGGTAGATCCTTCATGGGCGACCAGGGGCAGTTGGGGGGTCGGGGTAACTGCACTCTATAATTTATCCTTGAATTGTCTTTTAGAGCCAACCTGAGCAGTGGGATTTTATGGTTGTAGTAGATGAGGAGTTGTTGATTGTTGGTTGTTGGTTGTGTGTTGTGCACTCTGACCGGGGTATGCCCGTAGGCCATGTTTTGTAACAAATATATACCTTATAATAACAAGAATTAAAAAAAAAAAGTTCAATATTGTAGACTCTATCAGCTAATTAACTCAAAACGCCTGTAAAGGTTTCCTGAGACTTTAAATTGTCTCTCAGTCTGGTTCAGAAGGTCACACAATCATGGGGAAGACAGCTGACTTGACAGTTGTCCAGAAGACCGTCATTGACACCATCCACAAGGTGGGTAAGTCACAAATGGTCATTGCTAAAGAAGCTGGCTGTTCACAGAGTGCTGTATCCAAGCATATTAATACAAAGTTTAGTGGAAGGAAAAAGTGTGGTAGAAAAAGGTGCGCATGTAACAGGGATAACCGCAGCCTTGAGAGGATTGTGACGCAAAGGCCATTCAAGAATTTGGGGGAGATTCACAAGGAGTGGACTACAGCTGGTGTCAGTGCTTCAAGAGCCACCACACACAGATGTATCCAAGACATGGGCTACAACTGTCACATTCCTTGTGTCAAGCCACTCCTGAACCAGAGACAACGCCATAAGTGTCTTTCCTGGGCTAAGGAGAAAAAGGACTGGACTGTTGCTCAGTTCCAAAGTCCTCTTTTTGGATGAAAGTAAATTTTGCATTTCATTTGTAAATCAAGGTCCCGGAGTCTAATGGAAGAGTGGAGAAGCACAGAATCCAAGTTGCATGAGGTTCAGTGTGAAGTTTCCACAGTCAGTGATAATTTGGGGAGCCATGTCATCTGCTGGAATTGGTCCACTTTGTTTTATCAAGTCCAAAGTCAAAATCAGCCCTCTACAGGGAAATTCTAAAGCACTCCATGCTTCCTTCTGCTGACCAGCTTTATGGAGATGCTGATTTCATTTTCCAGCAGGACTTGGTATTGCCCACACTGCCAAAAGTACCAATACCTGGTTTAATGATGTAGGAAATGTGTGTGTGCCGCTCAGGCTCGGTGGTATGGGGTATGTAGTCAATGCTTCTGCAGCTGCTGCAAGAGTGCTGACAGGGGATAGAACCCATCCTGGATTCTGTAAGGCTTCTGAGAATAATGGGGTGGCCTCTAAGAGTCGCACATCTAGGTATCTTGGAATGGTGAATAGAGTGGCAACCTCAGTCTTGACTCCAAACAGGCCACGCCGCCAACAAGTATCATTCTGTCCCCTGGAGCTTAGTCATGGGAATCCCCATGACTAAGCTCCGGGGGGCGGAGTGAAATGCATTGGGGTGTGGCCTGGTGGAGTCCAGGCTGAGGTTGGCACTCTACTCACCATTACAAGATACCTAGATATGTGACTCTTAGGGGCTACCCCATTGATCTCAGAAACCTGGTTTAATAATTATGGTATCACTCACTGTGCTTGATTGGGCAGCAAACTCACCTGACCTAAACCCCATAGAGAATCTGTGGGATATTGTGGATGATGAGAGACACCAGACCCAACAATGCAGATGAGCTGAAGGCCGCTATCAAAGCAACCTGGGCTTCCATAACACCTCAGCAGTGCCACAGGCTGATCACCTCCACGCCACGCCGCATTGATGCAGTAATTCATGCAAAAGGAGCCCCGACCAAGTATTGAGTGCATACTATACTGTACATGGACAGACTTTTCACTAAGCCAACATTTCTGTACTAAAAATCCTTTTTTTATTGGTCTTATGTAATATTCTAAATTTCCGAGATACTGAATTTTGGGTTTTCACTAGCTGCAAGCCATAATAATCAAAATTAAAAAAGCAAAATGCTTGTAATATATCACTCTATGTGTAATGTTGATGCCAGACGGGTTGGTCTGAGTATTTCAAAAACTGCTGATCTACTGGGATTTTCCCACACAACCCACACAACCATCTTTCAGGTTTACAGAGAATGGTCCAAAAAAGAGAAAATATCCAGTGAACGGCTGTTGTGCGGAAGAAAATGCCTTGTTGATGTCAGAGGAGAATGGGCAGACTGGTTCCAGATGATAGAAAGGCAATAGTAACTCAAATAAACACTCATTACATCCAAGGTATACAGAATATCATCTCTGAACGCACAAAACATCAAACCTTGAAGCAGATGGGCTACAGCAGCAGAAGACCACACCGGGTTCCACTCCTGTCAGCTAAGAACAGGAAACTGAGATTACAATTAGCACAGGATCACCAAAATTGTAGAAGATTGGAAA
This sequence comes from Glandirana rugosa, assembly GCA_018402905.1. Taxonomy (NCBI): domain Eukaryota; kingdom Metazoa; phylum Chordata; class Amphibia; order Anura; family Ranidae; genus Glandirana; species Glandirana rugosa. The sequence continues at coordinate 1,249,491 of BLSH010485638.1, read as the reverse complement.
AATGTTGCCTGGTCTGATGAGTCTGGATTTCAGCTGTGACATTCAGATGGTGGGGTCAGAATTTGGCGCATGGATCCATCCTGCCTTGTATCACCGGTTCAGGCTGGTGGTGGTGGTGTAATGGTGTGGGGGATATTTTCTTGGCACACTTTGTGCCCCTTAGTACCAATTGGGCATTGATTAAGCACCACGGCCTACCTGAGTATTGTTGCTGACCATGTCCATCCCTTTATGACTGCAGTGTCCCCATCTTCTGATGGCTCCTTCCAGCAGGATAATGCACCATGTCACAAAGCTCCAGAGACCGAGTTATTCAAATTAAAGTCTTCCACCAGTCTCACCTCACCCCTCACAGACTCTATAAAATGGGTTTATCGTCCACGGACACATGCTTCAGAGGCTGTGGTCAACAAGCAGACTTTCTGCACTGCTTCTGGACATGTCCGATGGTACAGCACTTCTGGAGAGACATTGGCTCCTTCATCTCGATGGCTCTGGGCCTCCTCAATATTATCAACCCCAAGAACTGTCTCCTGGGAATCTTTGGGGATTTATCACTGTCTGCCTCGGCAAAGAGAATCCTTCATATCCTTTTCTTTTACGCTAAGAAGTCTCTCTTGTTGACATGGAAGAGCTCACAGACGCGAAACAAAACCTTATGGTTGAAATTGGTGAATGAAGCATTACCCTTATACAAAATCACCTTTGACCTTAGGAAAAGGAGTAAAGGATTCCATAAGATTTGGGACAGATGGTTGGCTAGTCCCCTTTGATCGGTTGGTAGACAGGGTTTAGAATACCTTAGGAAATGAGGAAAAGGATTCCAGTTTCCACTAAAACATATTCCCATTACGAAGTAAGTGGTTAAAGTTGGTATTCCAAAACAAAGCGCAGACACTCGAGAAGGTACAGTTGTTCTCTCTGAAGAATCGCATTTTCTTTTCCTATACTTCCTAAGAGAAACGGCTCCGTCTGTCACTATTTAGGGGTTTCTAAGGGTCCTCTGTCAAGAACCCCAACTATTATAACTCCTCCGGGTCTCGGTAGCTCTACTTCCTCGGTTACAGAGAGGTCTTCACGACATGGTAGCCTGTACAGGTCTTCGTCACGTCTTTCAGACGAACAACTGGTGTCGGAGACTTCGTACACAGGCACCTGCTATTTGGGTAAAATATCTCAGACACTCCCCACTC
>BLSH010485638.1:1218385-1238215 GCA_018402905.1 Glandirana rugosa | reverse complement strand
TGTATAAGAGACAGCTCTTACACTCACCCTCTCTCTCTTACACTCACCCCCTCTCTCTTACACTCAACCCTCTCTCTTACACTCACCCCTCTCTCTCTCTCTTACACTCAACCCTCTCTCTTACACTCACCCCTCTCTCTTATACTCACCCCTCTCTCTCTCTTATGCTCACCCCTCTCTCTTACACTCACCCCTCTCTCTCTCTTTTACGCTCACCCCTCTCTCTTACACTCACCCCCTCTCTCTTATACTCACCCCTTTCTCTCTTACACTCTCCTCTCTCTCTTACACTCACCCCTCTCTCTCTCTTACACTCACCCCATCTCTTTTAGGTCCCTTTCACACGATCCTGCTCGGATCTGCCTGTTGGTTTTTCAGGCGGATCCGAGCGGGCCACCCATAGACCTCTATGGGCAGGCAGATGTCAGCGGAGATGTGTCTGCTGACACCAGTCTGCCATCCGATCCATCAAGATCCGCTACAATAGACCTATGGGTGATACAATCACCATTCCGCCTAGCGGATCAGATTGGATGAGATCAGATTAAAACGGACAGGCGGATCCATTTTCATCCGATCTGCCCATAGAGGACAGCAGGGAGCAGAAAGGTCCATCCCTGCACATTGTGCAGAGACGGAGCTGTCATCCGCCAACTCAGCAGACATCATCGGAGAGATCTCTCACTGAAATGGCGGACCCCGCTGAGTGGATCCGTTCAGTGTGAAAGGGGCCTAATACTCATCCCCTCTCTCTCACTTCCACCTCTCTTTCTCTCACCATCTCATGATATACAATAATGGATGTGGGGGCCTTTTGGTGGGCGTGATTTTTTTTTTGGGGGGGTGGGGGGCAGCATTTTATTCAATTAAAGTGGGCCGGTCTGGATGAAGTCCAGGGCCAAATTTTTGCCCCAGTCCAGCCCTGCCTATGAGTACAGCAAGCAGATTTTAAAAAATGGATATATCATACCTGGCGCACGAGATACATCCAGAGCTATTTCGGATGCTATGGATGGAGTTCGATATAGATACTGTTCACATAAGGGAGCCTTTTATTAGCCTACCTGTCAGGAAGCTGGAATCACAAAGTGCCTGTTTAAAAGCCACGTGATGTTATGTCTTATGTATCATTAGTGGGGCAGAATATACCTATTATGGTAAAGAGCGGGATATGGAAATGTACTTTTCCTATTCCCCTATTCCCTACTCTCATTTAACATAAAAAATAAGCTCAGCACACAATAGCAGGTAATTTGTTCTCTATAATTGTCGGTACTTTCTACTTGACTGACATGAAAGTTCATCAAGATAAAGAGAGAAGAGGCAAAAAAGAAAGTTTACAGATCTAGAGATAATAGTGATTTAAAAGGGCAAGATCCAACGTGTGAACATTTCTCAACAGGTATGGCTGGTCAAAAGGCGAATAGAATGGCCACACCATAAGATTTTGAGTCCAAGTTCTAAGGTTCTATTACAAAGGGAACAAGCTAATGTGTTGTGGGGCCAGACTGTGCCCACTTCCTCAGAGCTTTACAATGCTGTGTGTATTGAAATGTCTAGGTTACGTTATCTGAAAAATACTAGTTAAACCACTGCTAGGAAGAATGACCCAAGCAGGCAGTATTTTGAAGCCTTACCTTTTATTATACACAGCGCCCTAAGCCTCGATAAAAAACACATAGCCTTGTAAGCGGGGCTTAGTACCCCTTTTGGGGGGGACCTTTCCCCTAGGCAGACACTGTGGGTGGGGCTAGCTTAGTCCCAAATACACTATATTACCAAAAGTATTGGGACACCTGCCTTTATATGCACATGAACTTTAACCACTTGCTTACTGGACACTTAAGCCCCCTTCCTTCCCAGGCCAATTTTCAGCTTTCAGCGCTGTCACACTTTTAATAACAATTGTGTGGTCATGCTACATTGTACCCAAATGGAACTTTTTATCATTTTTTTTCTCACAGCTTTCTTTTGGTGGTATTTAATCACTGCTGGGTTTTTATTTTTTGCTAAAAAAAATGAAAGAAGAACGAAAATGTAAAAAAAAAGAAAAAATTGTTTCATAGTTTGTTATAAAATTTTGAAAACAGGTAATTTTTCTCCTTCATCGATGTGCGCTGATGAGGCAGCACTGATGGGCACTGATTGGCCCTGATAGGCTGCACTGATAGGCTACACTGATAGGCACTGATAAGGCGGCACTGATAAGGCTGCACTGATGGGCACTGATAAGGCGGCACTGGTGGGAGGCACTGATGGGTGGCACTGAAGGGCACTGATGGGTGGCACTGAAAGGCACTGATAGGTGGCACTAGTGGGCACTGGTAGGTGGCATTGGTGGGCATTGATATGCACCTTTAGGTGGAACTGGTGGGCACTGGTAGGTGGCACTGGAGGGCACTGCATATCAGCAGTGCCTCTCCATGTGTGGGACTGATGTCCCTCTGTCTGAAGCCAGTGATCGCTTTTTTTTCTCTCACGCTATCAGCGGGAGGGAAAAAAAAGCCGAATACCGATCTTTTGTTTACATCACGTGATCAGCTGTCAATGGTTGACAGCTAATCACGTGGTAAGGGGCTGGGATCTGCCCCTTACACCGATCTGTGATCAGCCGAGTCTCATTGACTAGGTGATCACAGAGCGCACTGGCAGCTAGTGCACAGGAGGATGTCTATTGATGCCCTCCTGGTAATTTAAGCCCACGCTGTAGCCGTCATTCGGCTATAGTGCGGGCGTGAAGTAGTTAATGGCATCCCAGTCTTAGTCCGTAGGGTTCTATATTGAGTTGGCCCACCCTTTGCAGCTATAGCAGCTTCAACTCTTCTGGGAAGGCTGTCCACAAGGTTTAGGAGTGTCTATGGGAATGTTTGACCATTCTTACAGAACACATTTGTGAGGTCAGGCACTGATGTTGGATGAGAAGGCCTGGCTCGCAGTCTCTGCTCTAATTCATCCCAAAGGTATTCTATTGGGTTGAGGCAGGTCAGTCAAGTTCCTCCACCTCAAACTCGCTCATCCATGTCTTTATGGACCTTGCTTTGTGCACTGGTCCAAACCATTTGATGGAGGGGGATTATGGTGTGGGGTTGTTTTTCAGGGGTTGGGCTTGACCCCTTAGTTCCAATGAAGGGAACTCCAAAGATGTCAGCATGTCAAGACATATTGGACGATTTCATGCTCCCAACTTTGTGGGAACAGTTTGGGGATGGCCTCTTCCTGTTCCAACATGACTGCACACCAGTGCACAAAGCAAGGTCCATAATGACATGGATGAGTGAGTTTGGGGTGGAGGAACTTGACTGACCGGCACAGAGTCCTGACCTCAACCTAATAGAACACCTTAGGGATGAATTAGAGCGGAGACTGTGAGCCAGGCCTTCTCATCCAACAAGCCTGACCTCACAAATGCACTTCTGGAAGAGCATTTTATTGAATACTATATCAAAATGCATGGTTTTTATATACGCAGTGTTTGCCTTGTATTTATATGTTCCTCTACAAGTCCTTGGCTACTACCACTGTAGTTTGTATATGCTGAATTTAAGGATGAGGGCATATAGCACACAGTATATTGGATAATCCACTTTCATTCCCCTAAGAATGCCACTGGTGCAGACAATGGACCTTACCACCAGCCAGGGCCATTTTAATAGCATCATTGGCCCCTGGTCAAAGTAATACACTGGGGCCGCTACAAGCCTGTCCCAATTTACGCAAGATGGAAAAAACTAAAGGGAATGGTGCTGAAAGAGGCCGAAGCACATCAGGTAAACAGATGTCAGTATAGAAAATAGTACTTATCGCATAAAGTTCATAAAGTACTGTCCAAGGGCTTATTAAAGCGACACTTGAGGCAGCTCCCTAAATGGTGAAACAATTCTCTGGAAAACAAGTATAGAAGCAAGAAGGTGCTAGGCAGGTCTAGGAAAAAGCGGAAGCTTTGAAACTCGTCACCTGACACGTCCTGACATCACGTCCAGTCTGGGCTCCAAGTGCCTCCCAAGCTGGTAACGATACCATCGGGCAGAATCCTGGCATGCTGGCTGACATATTCCAGGCTGCAAAAATGGCATACCCACTTCTGCACATTGCGTGACCGTGACCTCAGATTTCTCCACACATGCCTATTGATCTTGTCTGTTATGTGAGTAGCCATTCGGCTGTTTGTAATAAAAGCCCTTTTTTTACCGCTACACTTAGATTGGCCCACTTTCTTGCTTTTATACCCAATTTATGCACCTACTCTCAAGAATTAAAGTATTTATTAGTACCTTACATGAAATTCATTTTAAACAATAAGAAAACACACAATAAGTCAAAGACTAATCAACATAAGGGGCACAGTACGGGGGGGGGGGGGGGGGTAGTGGAAGGGCACAGTACATGGAGGATCAAGAGGGCACAGCACAGGTTCCGGGAAGCTGCCCTGGACATAGCCATCCCGGGAACAGCTTAATAAAAAGCGTGACTATCCCGGCAAATCCTCCAGGATGGTTGGCAAGTATGGTGTTATGCAAGATTATTATAGGGGCCCCCATGCACCTGGGGTTCCTGGGCAGTGTCAGGGGTGCCCGTGAATTAAGATTGTCCTGCCACCAGGGACATCACTGCTCCTCTGCTCGGGCTCCTCCTGTCAGGTTGGGCAGCCCCCAGGCAGCAGGGTAGGTTAGTAAAAGATGAAAGGGTTGAGGGTGGCTCTCGGCTCTGTTGAATGTACTCTGCATTCTGCTGCCTCACAGTGCCTCCTAAACATATAAAGACGCTGCATGTAGCTGGCCTTCTTGTAAACTGCTAAACTACATGAAGATCCAGCATCTCCAGCCAAAAGCTGTCAAGCTATGATTAACCCCTCCCCCAAGCAATACTAAACCCTATAAACATTGAACACATACAGTAAGCCTAAACTAAAATCTTTTAGGTTCTAAAAGTGATTGTAAAGGAAGTAAATTAAATATATAGCAAACATCTCTATACTTACCTGCTCTGTGCAAAGGGATTGCACAGAGCTGCCCCGAACCTGCTCTTTTTGTGTCCCCCGCCGGCGCTGCTTGCTGGCTCCTCCTCTCCGTCCAGTGCCCCCACGAGAAGCCGCTTCCAATGGGAGTACTCATGCATGCTCGCTCCCAAGCCCCGCTGCCGCGACCATTGACACAGACAATGGGACATGGCCCCGTCCCCCAGATTTCTTGTCACTGGCTTTGATTGGCAGCACTGGGAGCCAATGACTGCCCCAGCAAAGCTAGTAAGATATGGAAGTGAGAGGAGTGAAGAGCTGCAGACATGCACAGTGCCGGATCAAATGGGGGCTCAGGTAAGTATAAAGGGGGGGTGAGAGGGCCAAATTTGATGCCTAAATGCGAGGAATGCATTAAGGTAAAATAATTTTAGGCTTTACAACCACTTTAACCCCTATTCTGCTATATACTCACCTTGTCCTAAGCTGGGAGTCTCTGTTCTGACAGTAAATACTAAGATTGGCCAGTGCCAAGATTCTGCAGAATAATCTGCTTCACTAGCCACGTACCATAGGTAATGGTTTATTTTTGCGCTGACCTACAGGTATCTGCTCCTTCATTTCCCAAAACCCCATAAATCACCTAATATTTTCTGCATCTTTTTTCTAGCTACAATGTTAAAGTATCTAATTGTACCTCAATCACGTGAGCAGCAGATTGCTAGTTCAGCAAGTCTCTGTTAGGCAGCAGACATACGGATGTGTCACAGCATCATATACTTCCTCTGGAGGGTAAAAATGTCAGTACGCCTTCTAAGCTTCATTTAACTACATAAAGAATCAGAACATTGTGTGCAATGGGAGATGGCACATGCTGATCAGCTGGAATATGAAATTATCCCATGCTGCTGATGCAAGTAGGAGCTCACACGTAGCCAGGGATGATCTTAATGCCCGCAGGATAACCCAGACCAGGGGTCTTCAAACTTTCTAAACAAAGGGCCAACTTACTGTCAGTCAGACTCTAGGGGGGTCGAACTGTGTCCAGTGGGAGTGGAAAATGCCCCGCATCAATGGGATTAAATAATATTTGAACCCCTGGAATTCACTAGCTCTCTTTTTCCACTGTTTATTTAAAAAAAAGCAGAGCAATGAGGGACAAGCAGGGAAAGTCAATACTGGAGGAGGGCAAACACGGTGGCGATGGCGAGTCTACCATAATGTGCATGTTTCCTGTGGATATGTGCTCATTCTGGCTACAGCTGCATACGGGGATTGCAAGGTTTAATGGTTCGCATCCTATTTTGCCTAAATAACCAGGCTTTTGTGCAGTTTTACCTATAGTAGCTGCCTTTCTCTTAAGGACACCACTTGAATCCCCCAGGACGTAAGGCACGGTGCTATACTTACAGAACTGGGACACTCTGCAGCAACCCCAGGTTTAGAGAGTTTGCATATCACGTCAGATGGCTTCAAGGTCTAGAAAAGGTAAGGAAGGTACGGAATGCAGGATTGAACTGAACTAGTGACCGGCTGGATGCCAAGCGTGCAGTGGTCAGAGTTTGCAAGCATCAGGAAGAGGCACACACCATTATCCAAGCAAGGGTCAGAGCAGGCAGCAATCAGCAACACATTCATTATCCAGGCAAGGGTCAGGGCAGGTGGGAATCGGTAGCCTATCTGTTATCAAGGCAAATGTCAGAGCAGGGGGCAATTAATAGCATATACCTTATCCAGACAAGGGTGTTAGAAGGAAGAAATCAGTAGAATAATCCATGTCCAGACAGGGGTCAGAGCAGGTTGTAATCAGTAGAGAATCTGCTACTGCTATTCAGGCAAGGGAGGGTCAAGGTATGCGGCAATCAGTCACATATCTATTCTCCAGGTAAGTGTCTGAGCAGGCAACATTCAGTACAATAATCAATGTCCAGGCAATGGTCAGGAAAGGGGTCAATCAACAGTAGCAATACAAGGCAAGGTATAGGTATGGAGCCAGGAAGCTGTGTGCTATCACAAGTGAGCCCTGGTCTTGTAATGTTCAAATAGGGTGCCACAGCCTCACCACCAACCAAGGCAGAAGAGGAGGACCAGGCAGCACCAAGCCACTGTCTAGTGATGAGGATGCCTCCAGCCAGTGAAAATGAAGGGGCATTGTTTATGGCATTGGTCAGGGCCCATTGCTTGGAAATTGTTGACGCTCAGACCACAGAAGAAAGAACGACTGAATGGTGGCTCTGGGGAGACAGGAGCCGCTGGAGAACTTGGTTCCATTCCCCCAGTTAGAGTGCACGCGGCCAGGTACACACCATTTTCTTCACTCTCAGGCTTGAATGAAAAGTCTAGAGGTGTGCTTTTAGGGTTTTATTGTAACAGAGAACATGGATAGAATGAAGCGAGCATAGGATACCCCAAAACTGGTTCTTTGAGGACTCTTCTCTATCTTGCTGAGCTGCATATCCCACAGAATTTCTAATGCCGACAGGTGACTATGACTTCTCCCAAAAGACCTACAGCTACACACAGTCACTAACTTCCAATCCTTGGGTCATCTACTCACAATGCTACAGGATTATCGGTTGCCTCCTTCAGATATCCACCAGGCACTCTTCAGTGAAGGAGATACACGGACTCACACTACCATAGGACGACTGGACACTTTTCCCCCAACTTCCTCCTGGCACTCTCCAGTGAGCTTCTCCAAACCCAAACCGACTCCAGGACTAGGCTTTTCAAACAGACTCCCCCAGCTAAGGCTCCAGCTGAGACCCCAATGTCTTCTAGGTGATACTTCCCCTAAACTTGCCCCAGAGGCAATAGTCCCTGCACAGGGGTCTCCTACAGCAGGGCTGGACCCAGGAACTTTTTCCCCCTCTGCCCCAGGCCTCAGAATATTTATGGTCTCTCCAGCCGCCTACGGGGCACACCTCCCTTAGAATTGGCTGGATTTTCCATAAATATTCAGGCTGCCCACTCTGTTCTTTCTTCCACCATGAGTCTAGAATCTTCTAGAATATAGGGGAAAGTAATCAGAGCAGCGACCTATGAGACACTGAGCAGGCCAGAACAATCAACCCGTGCTCCACTTATTACAGAGGAGCTAAACTAAATTTACCTATCAACCTGCACTAACTAGGAGGGTGCTAAAGTAGGATAATCTAAAACCTTAATTGTTATTGTATCCTCACTTTGCTTAATATTTCAAAACAGAATCATCAGTTGGACTTTAAACCATCAGTAAAAAATATCTACACAATTTAACATTTAGATTTGGCTATATACTTTGACTTGTAACTGCAGCAAACTCTAAGAGAAACTCTAAGGGGTTGATTTACTAAAGGCAAATAGACTGTGCACTTTGTAAAATGCAGTTGCTCCAGAGCTTAGTAAACGAGGTAAAGCTTCACTTTGCAAAGAATACCCAAACACGTGTAAGGAAAATAAAAAAACAGCATTTTTGCTTGCACATGATTGGATGATGGAAGTCAGCAGAGCTTCTGCTCATTATCTAAGGCTAAGCTCTAGAGCAGGGGTCTCTAAACTTTCTAAACAAAGGGTCAGTTTACTGTCCTTCAGACTTTAGGGGGGCCGGACTGTGGCCATTGGGAGTAGAAAAGGTCCTCATGTCAGTGGAAAAAAACAATGCCCCATCTTTGCTGTCAGTGGCAGGAATGGAGCTCCATCTTTAGTGTCATTGGAGGAATCGTGCCCCGTCATGGTGACTTTGGGCCCAATTGTTGGTGTCAGTGGGAAGAATTGTACCCCATTGTTGGTGTCAGTGGGAGGAATTGTGCCCTATCATTGGTGTCAGTGGGAGGAATTGTGCCCCATCGTTGTTGTCAGTGGGAGGAATTATGCCCCATTGTTGGTGCCCTTGGGGGAAATTATGCCCCATTGTTGGTATCATTGGGGGAAATGATGCCACATTGTTGGTATCAGAGGATGAAATAGTGCCCCAAGGGCCAAATAAAAGAAAGCATTTGGCCCCCGGGCTGCAGTTTGGAGACCACTGCTCTAGAGCAACTTCACTTGCACAGTGCACAGTCTATTTGCCTTTAGTAAATCAACCCCTAAGTCCTCATTCACACTATGGGTTGAGGGGAGGTAAAGCTTCACGGTTGAGTTGCATTTTTACCAGAGGAGATCCACAAAAGAAGATAAACGGCACTCCGATTTGGCTGGAGATAGATCCAATTTAATCAAGTGTGCAAACAGACATCACAAAGTCATCACACGAACATGCCCACTGGCAAGTGGGTAGCAAGGCAGCATTTTACCACCCCACCTCTGCTTCCCCTTTAGCTTCAGAGGAAGCAGCGGGGAGTGTGCACATACGACGGCAAGGATATTATGCTTTGTGACCTCAGCAGGAGGTTGCTTTTGGTGGGCATAGTGTCCACTAAGCAGGACCCCTTTAAGTGATTTGGGCCGCTCTACAAACATGGGATACAACGCCTCCTCATGGGATTGTTATCAGAGACCAAAGCAAGTGTGAAGAAACCCTTAATGTTCTTTTAATACAATTTGTTAAAGGCTTTCTTCTCTTGGATACATTATGCAACCACTGGAACTTTCAAGTCACGTCTATTCTCTGCCTTCTATCCCTCTGTGGGGCCCCATAGCGGTAAGCTTTGGCTTTAGATGTCAACTTGAACCAACTTTATCAGCATTTATCAACGACGAATGCGGGCCAAGGTTTGATAACTAGCTCTGTAAGGTCAGAATTCTCTTTGGAACATCGAGGCCGAGTCATTGCAGCGAGGCCGACTGGACTCCGAGACAGACTCAGCTTAGCCAGTCCCCGCTGTGAGCTATTTGATAGCATTGAGCCATTTTCCTTCTGATTATCTGGCAGGAAATGGAAAATATCTTATTCCTTTTAGCGGTATAAACTGCTCCTGCCCACAGCTCTGCCCGGGAGGAGAGAGGAGGGGAGAGCGAGAGAGGAGACTGTGATAAAAAGCCAATCTTTTGCCACAAAGAAAAAGATTTTATCTGCGCCGAGCAGACCCAGTTCTTGCTGTGCTACCTTCCCTGCAGGGTGAAATCCCCGAATGGAGGCAGAGAGTGGAATGCTAGGCTTTTATCCCTGTCTATTTTTTTTTTTTTTTTTTACCAAAGCGGCAGAGAAAAGAAAAAAAAAAATTGACAGAAAATAGGAAAAAAAAAAAAGCTGCTTGAGGAGGGACGCCGGCGGGAGAAGGCCGAAGGGAAACCCCAGAATTGTTCCATTCAAGACAGAGACTTTTGAAATGCACACAGAATAAACAGATTATAATTGCTAAGGACCTAATTTATTCCGGGGCCAATAGAGGAGCCCAGCTGCTGGGCACAAACCATCACAGCACCGGTCTGGACACTTCTGAGTCTTTTATACACTGTATATATAATGCATTAGAATTCAAAGGCACAGGAGGCTCTATTGTTAGGGATGGCGAGGTTGCTAACCCTGTGGTCTGCAAGCTAATTCCCCGCGAGCAACTCAAGCCAAGGTGATGTGTCCACTAATACTCTGATTAGGGCTTAAAGAGACCCTGTCACTTATTTACAAAAATTGCGGAAAAATGCAAGAAAAACAAATATTAAAGCCATAATAAAGTTAATTTTTTTCCTCTAAAATAACAAACATGTTATACTTATCAGCTCTGTGTAATGGTTTTACACAGAGCAGCCCCGATCCTCCTCTTCTCGGGTCCCACACTGACGCTCCTTGCCCCTTCTTTCTGCCAGGTGCCCCCACAGTAAGCAGCTTGCTCCCTGAGCCATTTACACACAGAAAATGAAGAAAAATGGCTGAACCTGAATCAGCACCACATCCCCGTATAAACTGAAAACCAACAGAAAGAGAAAAAGAATTGGGATTTTAAGGGTGCTGGATGATACCCTCCTCTGAAAAGATACTATACAACCATATGATATAAAATGTTATTGTTACATGATAAAATGTCTCACTGACCAATAGGCCAGTTGACTATAACACACACATTTAAAACAACACACATTCCCCATTAGAATGCTAGTAGTCCCCATCAAATATGTATCGAACCTCCTACCTATAAGCAGATATCAGAGGCTGCAATGACTGATTAGGGCCATCTGAGGATGTAGGATGGGAGCACAGGTGGATGGATATTGCTAGATCCTCCCCAACGCATTTCGCCCTATTGGGCTTCTTCAGGGGAAATATGGAGAAGTTGGGGTATGTGATCACTACAAAGATATTTATCATGTAACAATAAAATTTGATATATTTTATATCATGTGGTTGTATAGTATCTTTTCAGAGGAGGGTATCATCCAGCACCGTTAAAATCACAATTCTTCTTCTCTTTGGCCCATTTACACATAGAGCTGTGGCTTGGCCCAGCCCCTTCATCTCCTGATAGGCTCACTGGCTGTGATTGACAGCAGCTGGAGCCAATGGGCAAAAGTAGACATGTGCATGACGAAAAAAATTGTTTTGTTTCACTTTGTTTAGATTCGTTAATCTAGCTATTTTGTTTTGTTAAAGGGTAACTTCACTTTCGTGGGGAAAAAATAGCAAATAAAGAAAAAATAATATAGCGTGTACAATTGCGATATAAGTCATATTGTAATTGAATGTTATTAAAAATTACCTTTTCTTTTCAATCGGCAGCTGCTGTAATTTTCTATAAATGCAGTGCAATATGGCTCGCTGGAGTTGTTCTGTACACAGAATGTATACTGAGGACTCCCCAGAAACATAATTTCCTGCTTGTGTGATTGGCTCACCAATTTTCCCAGAAGTCTGCCTAAGATACAAGTCAGATTTCAGGCATCCCCTGCAACAAAAATGTCATTTTTGGTGAGATACTTCCAATAGGTATACGTCTAAAGGGATGCAGACCCAGCAGATTCCTTCATTAGTGCTCTGGTGCTACTCACCTGATAGATAATTATGAAACCACTCCCATTAGACCCACTTAGCAGAGAGGCACAGAGAAACACAGAGGGATTTCTTCAGAATAACAAAAGGTAGGAATCTGCAACAAAGTTTGCTATAATCCTTGCAATGTACAGAGATCGCCCAGAGGGGAATGTTGTTTTCTCAACAAAAGTGGAGTTACGCTTTAAATGCGGTTGATTTGTTCAATTCATATTTGAGATTTGTATTTGGAATTCGTATTTGGAATGTTTAGAATTTACAATTTTTTTCTGTTTGGAAATGCTCAAATCGATAAATTTCTAATTGGTCGAAACAAAAATGTTATCATTTTTTTTAATCGAATGCGGCACAGTGAACAAACAACAGAAAAATCTTCATCAAATCACATTTTGGCTTAACAAAAACAGCATTATTTCAAAATGTTACTGCAATAAATCACAGAGTCTTTGATTTCAGAAACATGTTTACAGTTCGAATGGAATTCAATGTAAATTTTGATTTGAATTTCAATTTGAATTTTGGAAATTCAGACAAATTTCATTTCCTTATTCGGAGCATTCGGTAAAATTTGTTTATAATGTAATTCGGGTAATTGGATATATCTGAATCTCCGAATAACAAAAAATTTGTCCGAACATTAATTCGGAACGAAACGAACCGCACATGTCTAGCCAAAAGCCAATAAGGAGTGCGGCTCCCCGGAAAGCCAAGGCTCTCGTGGACATCGCTGAATCAAGAGGGGGCACGGGTAAGTATTTGGGGGGGCTGGGGGGCTGCTGCACACAGAAGGTTTTTTACCTTCATGCATATAATGAAGGTAAAAACAACCACTTTAATATGCCTACTTGCATCTTTTCCTTTCAATAAACAATTTTTATTTAATTATTATTATACAAGATTTATATAACGCCAACAGTTTACACAGCGCTTTACAATGTAAAAGGGGAGACAATATGGTTACAATAAAATAAAATAGAAGAGGGTTAAGAGGGCCCTGCTCAGAAGAGCTTACAAACTAATAGGGAGGGGCAAGTGGTACAAAAGGTTGTAACTGTGGGCAATGAGCTGATAGAAGTGATGGGAGATTAACTGGAGATGGGATAGGCTTCCCTGGAGAGATGAGTTTTCAGGGATCGCCTGAAGGCAGCCAGAGTAGGAGATAGCTGGACAGATTGAGATAGAGAGTTCCAGAGGATAGGAGAGGCTCTGGAGAAGTCCTGGAGATGAGCATGGGAGGAGGAGAAAAGGGAGCTTGAGAGCAGAAGGTCTTAAGAGGAGCAATGAGGAGCGGACAGGACGGTTTGGGTGATATTTGGAGATAAGATTGGTGATGCAGATCGGGGTGCAGTTGTAAATGGCTTTGTATGTTGTTGTTAGTATTTTGAACTTAATTTGCTGGGCAATCGGAAGCCAGTGGAGGGATTGTCAGAGAGGGGCGGCAGACACTGAGTAGTTGGTAAGGTGGACAGTGGCGGCTGGTGAAATTTTAGGATGGGGGGGCGCCAGACCCCGCCTTTCCTTTGTGAACCCTCCCACTTCACACAAGCCCCACCCCTTATAGATTCCATCCATTGTGTCAGGAATATACAGCCCAACATCACTAGATAAGGTATACAGCATCGCCAGATAGGAGTATATACAGCAATCCCAGATAAGGGTATATACCGCATCACCAGAGGAGTGTATAGCATCACCAGAGGGGTATATACAGCATGACCAGAGGAGTATATAGCATCACCAGAGGAGTATATACAGAATCACCAGAGAAGTAAATAGTATCACCAGAGGAATATTGTTAGGAGAAAATTGGCATCTTTTGAACTTTTAGCGCCTATGCGCGTGCCTGTGCGCGTTCACGCACGCCCTTGCGCCGGTGCGGCGCCAAACGGTGCTATTTGAGCCTTCTGCACCTGTCGGCAAGTGCTGTCCGTTCTACAGCGTCTGAGTACCTGTGAGCCGCCCCAGCTCTGTTCCTGTTTCCAGTACCTGTGACCCTTTCTGTTTCCTTTTCGACCCGGCTTAACCTGATCTGCTGTTTATCTGCCTGCACTGACCCCGGCTATACACGACCATCCGATTGTCTGACCCTTCTGTACCGCTGCTGCCAGTCTGTTAACAAACTTTGCTTGGACTTGACCACTCTGTTGCCTGACCCCTTGTACTGCACAGCCAGCCAGTTGCCGACCCAGCCTGTACAACCAATCTTCCGACCTGCACGACCACCTGGAGCTTCACACCACCACCAGTGACCATCCAGCCCTCATGCCATCCCACACTCTTGAACTCCCTGTCTGCTCTACCAGGGTTTCCTGAATCGTGTGTGCAAGAGTGGTTGTTCCCTACACACGCCAGACTCCACCACCAGACAAGTATATACAGCATCACCAGAGGAGTATATAGTGTCACCAGAGGGGTACCAGCATCTATCTACCCCACGCAGCACTGACAGTACATCCCCAAGGCAGTCGGGACATCAAAGCACCATCTAGGCGTGGGCAGCAGGCAGGTATCGGTGTCCGGTGAGTGGGGAGCGGCATGGCTCCGGCCGTGCATCCCCCTCCTGCTCCGAGAAAGGCATCCAATAGGATCACCTGTCTTCTCTGCCAATCGGGAAACCGGTAACATATCGGCGCTTCCTGATTGGCGGAGGGCGGTACAGTGTTAGAAAGGCAAATGTTCATTTGCCTTTCTAAGGGCTTGTGGCGGCATGCTCTGTGCCACAAGCCACATTATGTTGAAGCCTATTAGAGCTCTAATGAGATGCTTCAAAGAAACCCCCCACCACGGCAATTCATGCAGCCGGCGCCTCAAAAGGGCCGGCCGCATGAATAGGGGGTGGTTGCGGGTGGCCATGGTTTGCATGGTTTGCATGGTCATGCTATGCATGAATCTATCCATAGAATATAGAGGGTGGCGAGGACAGAGGGGCCGGGCCCCGCACCCTTAATAGGCGGGCTACCCCTGAAGGTGGATGAGTCTGGCAGCAGCATTCATGATAGGCTGAAGAGGGGATAATCTATGGAGAGGTAGACCTATGAGGAGAGAGTTACAATAGTCAAGGCGAATGATAACAAGGGAGCTTGGTGGTTTCATTAGTTAAAAAGGGGCAAATTACTTGCAAAGTGCCTTTGAACTTGTTAAGTTTCTTTCGGGTGGGAAACCGCGCTGGACTGGCTTCCTACGTTTGGAGTCTGTGTGGTCGTGGGAGCATACCCCCTCCCAGTGCGTCTAGTTGACTGGGTATAGAGGAGATGATGGGCCCTTTAACAGGGCTAGGGCTGCTGCCTCTGGAAATGGCTTGGAGACGCCGTTTCCACGCTTGGATCTGGGGGTTAGTGGAAGGAGCGCCCAAAGTCACAGATATAAAATAAGTAAAGTTTTATTTTGCTTGTGGTGTTTGCAATGGGATAGAGCCAACGCGTTTCGGGGGATCAGAGACTCCCCCTTCCTCAGGGCTGTTGGTATCTGATTGCAGTTGTGCAATTATTCAAAGGAGTGGTCCTGTGGTTCACGTCAGACTGATCCCAGCTCTACGCTAGATACAAATGCCACATGAGTGATGTACATTCGAAAAAAATCAGATACCAACAGCCCTGAGGAAGGGGGAGTCTCTGATCCCCCAAAACGCGTTGGCTCTACCTCATTGCAAACACCACAAGCAAAATAAAACTTTACTTATTTTATATCTGTGACTCTGGGCGCTACTTCCACTCACCCCCGGATTCGAACTTGTTAAGGATTTTGACTATTCCAGGAAGAGTTCATGTCCTAGCACAGCTCCCTCCTTGCACATCAAAGCACTTTCCTCTTCTGCAAGTGTCTAATTGCCTATGGTGATGGCCTAGCTCCTCCACCCATTCACTCAGCTGCCTACATGGGAAGGAGAAAAGGAAAATAGTATAGATTGTCACTTGACATTACATTCAAGATGGTGGTGAACAGCAGCAGTTTCAGGGATTTTGATTGTCTACACCAGTGTTTTTCAACTCCAGTCCTCAAGGCACACCAACAGGTCATGTTTTCAGGATTTCCATGAGTTTGCACAGGTGATTTGATCAGTTTCACTGCCTTAGTAATTACCACAGCTGTTTCATCTGAGGGAAATCCTGAAAACATGACCTGTTGGTGTGCCTTGAGGACTGGAGTTGAAAAACACTGGTCTACACAATGGAGGCTAGGACAGTTAAATAATTTGTATTAATTATCTTAAAGTGGTTGTAAACCTCAGACATGAAATATGAACAAAGCACATCCCTCTATAGCAGTGGTTCTCAACTCCTGTCCTCAGGACCCACCAACAGGCCAGATTTTAAGTATTACCTTGAGGAGATTCAGACTAGAATACTGCAATCACTGAGCAGCAAATGATATCACCTGTGATGCATTTCAGTAATCCTGCAAATCTGGCATGTTAGTGGGTCCTGAGGACAGGAGTTGAGAACCACTGCTCTATAGTGTGTACTTGTCTCAGTCCAGGGCACTACGGGTCATTTCTGTCTGCTGCTTCGTTCCTCTGCTATCCATGAATCACTTCTGACACCAAGAGAAAAAAGGTGACGGGAGGGAGTTCCACCACACAGCCTGTGATTGATAGCCTCAGCTCTGCTTCTGTGTGAAGGGGTATGTCCCTTCTCTCCAATCAGCTGTCAAAGCTCTCCTGGCTGAGCTCTGAAGAGTGTAATTTCAACTCTCTGCCCACTTTCCATAAGCCTCCCCATATAGGTACGGACTGGCCAGGCCACATTTCACCCCTCGAGACAGACGCTCTTGACTCTTTGACGCCTACTTCTACTACACATTGCTATTTCATGCTGTGAGTGTTCCCATTCCACCGCACCCTGCTACACCCACCCATAAGTAACCTCTTCAGTTAAGGTTAATTTTGTTTTTGGCTAAAATCATTGCAGTGAATGGAGCAGTGATTGATTGTCTAGGTCTGTTCAGGGTTTCCTTTGATGAGAGCTTGATTACTCCCACCTGCCTCCTAAAGAAGTTTCCAGAGCATAGGGATGGGAGATCTGAATTATTAGTTGAATATTTATCATGCACAGCCAATCCCTGACACTGAAGTCCTGAGTCTGGAGAAGGATCTGTTATCTCCTTTTCTAAGGATCTACCTGTGGATGCTGGACGGCAGACAGCTCCTGGGACATTGTGAGTAAAGACCTTGCTGGAGACTGTTAGTGGTGCAAGTGCCATAAGGGAAATAAATGCCAGACGTGGCTTTACAGACTGCTGCTGCAGGGTCCCTGTTACCTCCCGAAAAGCCTCTACTGGAAGATTAGAGAGAAGTTTGTCCTCCTATTGTTGTAATGATATTTTTGGAGTATCTTGGTAACTGTCACACTAAACCAATTTTTGTTAAAATTCTTCAGCTATAAATACCTAAAAGACATCACCTAGACTGAGCCTGAATAGTCGATGTGTGTGGGACTGAGCTTGTGTGACTGGCAGTCTCTGTACTACATTGGGAGACTTGGGTATATTCCCAGCCGTCCCTCCGGGGGTAAGCGCTACGCTATTAATGCCACTAATCCTGTCTTCCATCTGTTTCCACTAGCATAGATGATAAAGGTATCAATAGGTTCTTCCTAGGCTGTCAAAAAACAATTTCTCACAAAAGGCCTCTAACTTTATCCAGTGTCATCATTTCATTTTCTACATAACCTAGTTGTAAACCACCACGTCTGACCTTCTCTCAGCAGGCTGCCCGGAAATGAAAGAATGCGTAGCTGGAGCAATCTAAGACGAGAAAAACAGACAAAATCTTATACATGGCCACTCTTGTATTTATTAAAACTGGTATAAATCAGAATTTATATATACACAATCCAAAACCCAAATATCCAGCCTCTGAACAAAAAAGAAACAAAGTCTAAATAGAAATAACCTATATTTAATACAAAGATGCCACCCTTTGCGCTAATATAGATGTAGCAATATGCCCCCTCAGGGGTGTCTGGTAGTTGTGGTTCACCTTCTGGTTGCCCTCAATCCCACCATATCTCGCACATCTGGAGCCACTGAACAGGCCGGCTTTATTTAGGGGATTGGATGGGGAAAAGGGGTGACTGTGGGATGCCCCAAATAAAGGACAACCAACAGTGGGGCAAAAAAAGTATTTAATCAGCCACCAATTGTGCAAGTTCTCCCACTTAAAAAGATGAGAGAGGCCTGTAATTTTCATCATGGGTTCACTTCAACTATGAGAGACAGAATGAGAAAATTCAGATTTTTAAAGAATTTATTTGCAAATTATAGTGCAAAATAAGCATTTGGTCAATAACAAAAGTTAATCTCAATACTTTGTTATATAACCTTTGTTGGAAATGACAGAGGTCAAACGATTTCTGGAAGTCTCCACAAGGTTTTTACACACTGTTGCTGATAGTTTGGCCCATTCCTCCATGCAGATCTCCTCTAGAGCAGTGATGTTTTGGGGCTGTCGCTGGGCAAGACGGATTTTCAACTCCCTCCAAAGATTATCTATGGGGTTGAGATCTGGAGACTGGCTAGGCCACTCCAGGACCTTGAAATGATTCTTACGAAGCCACTCCTTTGTTGCCCGGGCGGTGTGTGTTTGGGATCATTGTCATGCTGAAAGACCCAGCCACATTTCATCTTCAATGCCCTTGCTGATGGAAGGAGGATTTTATTCAAAATCTCACGATGCATGGCCCATTCATTCATCCTGGTCCCTTTGTAGAAAAACAGCCCCAAAGCATGATGTTTCCACCCCCATGCTTCACAGTGGGTATGGTGTTCTTTGGATGCAGCTCAGCATTCTTTCTCCTCCAAACACGACAAGTTGAGTTTTTACCAAAAATTTCTATTTTGGTTTCATCTGACCATATCACATTCTCCCAGTCCTCTTCTGGATCATCCAAATGCTCTCTAGCAAACTTCAGACAGGCCCGGACATGTACTGGCTTAAGCAGGGGGACACGCCTGGCACTGCAGGATTTGAGTCCCTGGCAGTGTAGTGTGTTACTGATGGTAGCCTTTGTTACTTTGGTCCCAGCTCTCTCCAGGTCATTCACTAGGTCCCCCCGTGTGGTTCTGGGATTTTTGCTCACCGTTCTTGTGATCATTTTGACCCCACTGGGTGAGATCTTGCGTGGAGCCCCAGATTGAGGGAGATTTTCAGTGGTCTTGTATGTCTTCCATTTTCTAATAATTGCTCCCACGGATGATTTCTTCACACCAAGCTACTTACCTATTGCAGATTCAGTCTTCCCAGCCTGGTGCATGTCTACAATTTTGTTTCTGGTGTCCTTTGACAGCTCTTTGGTCTTGGCCATAGCGGAGTTTGGAGTCTGACTGTTTGAGGTGGTGTTTAGGTGTCTTTTATACTGATAACGAGTTCAAACAGGTGCCATTAATGCAGGTAACGAGTGGAGGACAGAGGAGCCTCTTAAAGAAGAAGTTACAGGTCTGTGAGAGCCAGATATCTTGCTTTTTTGTAGGTGACCAAACACTTATTTTCCACCATAATTTGCAAATAAATTCTTTAAAAATCAGACAATGTGATTTTCTGGATTTTTTTCTCATTCTGTCTCTCATAGTTGAAGTTCACCTACGATGAAAATTACAGGCCTCTCTCATCTTTTTAAGTGGGAGAACTTGCACAATTGGTGGCTAACTGTAAAGGGTAGGGAACCTATTATCCTTAGTTACTCCATCTTGTTTGTGTAAATGTTGCTTTAAGAAGTTTATGCTGACAAGGCTTTTGTTATGTACACGGCACATTCTTCATTCTTTACAGAATGTGCCATCTGGGTGATAACATTCTAACCGTTATCCTTTTTGGTATGTGAAAGAACAGACCTTGAAAAAGAACGCAATGTACAGATAAGCAACTGCTAATAAGACAGTTATGCCTCTACGTGAGAGAATGTATGAGAAAAGTATAGACAACTGCTAACAAGACAATTTTCCTTTTATTATAATAGGCATGCATTGTACGTCCGGA
>BLSH010485638.1:1169518-1208770 GCA_018402905.1 Glandirana rugosa | reverse complement strand
CTAATTTCTGCTATCTGTCCTCAGAGCAACAGCACAGACAGCAGTAGTAAAGTAATCTATCTCAGGATGCAGGATCAGGTCTTAAAATGGCTAAAATCTGTCCCTCACGCCGTCAGCTACCTTTCCCTATACTAACCCAAGGAGCATGTGACTGCAGCACTGTGACTCCAGCTTATAAAGAGGCTGGGTCACATGATGCACTGGCCAATCACAGCCATGCCATTAGTAGGCATGGCTGTGATGGCTTCTAAGGGCAAACCAGTGAAACGCTTGTTGATTGGCTGCCCTGCAGCTTCTCAACACGTGGAATAAAATAGCAGAACCCCGGACCGAACCCGAACGATTTTTGAAATGTCCGGGTCCGTGCCACGGACACCCGAAAGTTCGGTACGGACCCGAAAGTTACAGTCCGGGTTCGCTCAACACTAATGTCTATATATGTTATAAATTGGTTTAAGTAATAAATGTAATGAAGTGTGATATTTTAAAATACAGGATTAATGATTGTTTTATGAGTTGCTTGTTAATATAGAAGAAACTAGATCTGTATAGAATTGAACCAGTCATTGAAATAGTAACATCAATATGAGTGTGATATGTGGTTCCACCCTTAGATAATTTTACAGCCAGCAAGTTTTGTTGTCCCCGCATCTCACCCAGGCGACCTACGGGGAAGTCTTGGGCATGGTGTGATGGGAATGATGCCTGGAGAATTGCAGAGGGTGGGAATACAGGTTATAGATGTATAACAAGAGGTATTGGACATATCTGAACGTTTTGTGTGGAAGGGGGATAAATGATTGGACATATTGCTGACTGAGGTAGCAGGGGGAGAACTGGCCACTCTGCCCCTGACGCTCTGATTAGCCAGCAAAAGTGATATTGGGTTGATGGGAACAGCAAATGCAGTAATCATAACTCCAAAGGTTCCTTCCGCCCACACAAAAGGCAATATCCCCTGAAACAAAGGGAACAAAAGTGGAAACACAAGGTGGTACAAGGGAAGGTACCCTGTGGTTAGGCTCAGATTCTAATCCACTTCTGTCTAGCAGTTTTGTTCATCCCCAGGTTTCACATCAGAAGGTGAAAGACTCATTCTTGTGGAATCAGGAGATTGGATCTGGATAAAGGTGCACAAAAAGGAAAAACTGAAGGACCCTACCAGGCACTCTTAACCGCACCTACCGCTGTCAAAGTCAGTAAGCAAACATCCAGACCCTAATATCCCCGAGGGTAACAGAGTGTCCCCAAAAAAAAAATCATTAGACTAGAAAACTATGTGAGTGAGTGTTGTGAATGGAGGAACATCTTTTCTTTTAAATAAAGGGATTCACATCCTGGAAGGAGAGACCACCTCCCTCCTACAAGAGGTGAAAGTAACACTGTGAACTCAACACATAGGGATAGGTAGATAGGAGGTGACCATGCTTTTTCTGCTGTCCCCGGGTTACCACAAAACCCCTCAAGGAAGGTTTCTGATTATTGCTTGTACCTTATTCGCCGTGGGTCTTGACACCTATTGGCTCTGGGAGACTTTGAAGTTGAAAGAAAGAAAATGTCAGATCTCCCTAAGAGGAGGATGAGAAGGCTGAATACAGGAGAAGTTAAGGGGTGGGGTGTACTAGAAACAACAGTGTTGAATATGGAAGCTTCAAACCAGATCATAGTGTTTACCTTAACAAAGAGCCAGGTATTTGATCCAACAAAAATTACTTATGACCTTGAGGCCTATAATATATATGTGTGGAAATGTGGTTATTGGGAGAATGTATGGTGGATAACAGACCCCCACAGGTGGGAGACTAGTTCGGCTAGGATTCCCCCAAATGACATGAGCACCTATCAGAGGATCCCCTTAGCGAAGGGAAGCCAAGGGAATATTATCCTCACAGTACAGAACCCAGAGGTTAAAGACAGTGGAGTATGTAGTCTAGGAATAACTATGTCAGGGACGGATCCTTGGGCTGAAGTCAAACTTCAGGTAAACTCTCCCCAAAGTGCCCCTGCCGGTGCCATGGGCAACTTACCCCTTGAGGTTGGGGTGCGGCAGGATAACAAGGTAATTGGGGTAGTAATACAGCCAGAAGATAGACTGAGCATAGAGACTGGTTATTCTGACAAGAATGAATGGTTGGAATGGATGAAGTTTACAGCTAATTCTACTAATGCCTCTGACTGTGTAGTGTGTGCCAGTGGAAGACTGGTGTTACCCTGTTTTGCAGAATAATCCAAAATTTGAATTGATCTGCAAAGAGGGGAGGCCATGGGAGGCCCACGATGCAGTGCATCAATATACATTGCACAACTATCAACATCTACCTCATCCCGCAACCCCGTTCACACACCTCCAAATTGACTTCACTCAACCAGCACGTGTGATTGTTGACATGTTCTCCCCATGGCCAGAAATGTTTCCAACCAAAAGGGAAGACGCCAAAGCGGCAAAATGGTGGTGGGAATCCTGACCAGGGAGATCATTCCCAGGTGGGGAATACCCCTGCAAATTAGCTCAGACCAAGGCGCAGTATTTAATCAATTTTTCCATTTATATCTGTAAATAAAATACTGATTGGATAGACTATATATTGCAATCAACAGCGCTTTGTTAGCTACACACAAGATGCAGTCAAGGGCCTTGCCGAGCAGCTTGGTGCCACCTCACTGACAACCTGGCAGAACAGAATCTCCTTGGAGATGCTAGTGGCCAAGAGGGGAGGGGTCTGTGTAATGTTTGGCACCATGTGTTGCACATTTATCCCTAGTAATACTGCCCCAGATGGCAGTGTCTCCTGAGCATTGAAGGACTTGGAGATGCTGTTTCAAGAGCTGGCAGAAAATAGCAGGATTGAGGACCCCTTCACCGGATGGATGGAACGTTGGTTTGGCAAGTGGGGCAAGTTTTTGCCCACCTTGGCCACTGCGGTTGCGGTGGTACTGTCAGTATTATTATGCGTAGGCTGCTGTCTGGTACCATGCATGAAGGGACTCATCTCAAGGGTGGCAGATAGAGCTGCGGGTGATGTAATATATGCAGCGCTGTCCACACAAGACCCTGACTTATATGACAAATCAGGATTAGCCACACTGCTTGTATGAGACAGTGATGCTGTTTTTTATGAAAATCCCCACCGAGACAGGCTCATGGAATGGGAGCTTAAATCAAGAATCTACATTTTGTAGGTTCAACAGAAGGGGGAAATGTTGGGTTAAGTCAGGAGTCTTTTATTAAAATGTAGCTAGAGTAATGCTTTATGTGAACCTATAAAATATTGATTTTGAAAGGATTTGACGGTATCCATTTTGTATGTTAGGGTTCCACTTTAAATATCTGTTAGTCTGGCTTGTTTCTGGCCTTATCTTCCAACTTTCAGCCTATCCCTCTTCCAGGCCACACCAGCCTGATTTCCTTCCCTGACTTGCTCCTGAGACCTCCACAGATTGTCCATTATTCCTCTCCCAGCCTGCTCCAGCTTTTCTTCCAACTCCCAGGGTCTGTCACTCACCGACTCCACTGGATACTTTAAAGTGTCCTCAGTAGCTCCTCTGCTGTTCTCCGACTCCCTTGTGCTGCTCCAGGAATCAACTCAACTCCTGGCTACACCCGAGTTTCAGTCCTCAAGGTCACACACCCCCCAGTCTGGGGGCTCCCTCCCGGGTAGAGGCCTCCACAGCACCTCTGATACATCTTCACCACTTCCACCCAAACTCTCCTCCCCTTGTTGGGCAGATCACAGTATTTAAGGAGGCCTACCCCCTGCCAATCTCAGATGGGGATTGGTCAGGGCTCCTTAATATACACAGAAATTGACACCTCCTCATCCATCCCCCCTTCCAGTACTTTCTGGAACCAAGGGAAGGAGCATCCAAGGGGTGCCCCGCTCTGCAATCTCCAGCCTACTCTGAGCAATTCCCCTGCCCAGATCAAAACATTCAGGCCTGCTCTCTGTGTCAGGCCTGACTAAATTTTCCCTCTCCTAGCAAAAAGACCTCTCAAAAACGCCTACACTTTGTGGAATGTTAAAATGACTATCCCTGTAAAGAAGATAGTAAAAACACACCTCTCCTGCCACCCACAGTACTGATTTGAGCTGTATATAAAAAAAACATCTGTCTGAAGACTCTTCAAAGAAGCATTAATTTACTGATCTCTGCAGCCTGATTTGCCTTCCAAAAGCCTCTATATTATTACAGGACACAATGATGGTGTAGAATTTGGCAGATCAAATTACTAAAGCACATCAGGATGTAAGAAGGTTGAAGTTGGATGCACTGTGTGGCTCACTTATGCATAGTTGTCAACAGTCCCGAAATAACTGGGACAGTCCCGAAAATGCGACCTGTGTCCCGCCCTGCGATTGTCCCGGGCAGTGGCCCGGCCATAGTATGTTTCATGCTGCAATTTGGGCTCTTTCTGCATCGCCATTTCAGGGGGGGAATCATCATGGCTGGCTCTCTTTTAGGAGGGGGAGCTATCAGCAGCCATTTGGGGTCTGTATCTCATGGGGATGGCTCAGTCATCTCTATCCTGCACACACAGTGGGGATGATTTACTAAAGGCAAATAAACTGTGCACTTTGCAAAGTGCAGTTGCACTCTGGCAGTGCAGTCGCCCCAAAGCTTAGTAAATGAGCAGTGGCTCTGCAGACTTCCATCATCCAATCATGTGCAAGCAAAAATGCTGTTTTTAATTATTCTTGCATGTGATTGGATACTCTTTGCAAAGTGAATCTTTACCTCATTACTAAGCTTTGGAGCAATTGCACTTGTAGAGTTCAACTGCACTTCACAAAGTGCACAGTCCATTTGCCTTTAAACCCCACAGTCATCTCCATCCTGCACACACACAGTCATCTCCATCCTGCACACACACAGTCATCTCAATCCTGCACACACACAGTCATCTCCATCCTGCACGCACACATAGTCATTTCCATCCTGCACACACAGCTAATGCTTGGAGGTTGCATTACTTGATATTGAAAACATTTATTGCATTGATGAAACTGTGAATGTTGCAATAAAATTGCATTGGACCGAGCCTCTGGCAGCTTCCTGTGTCAGAAGTGGATTCCAGTAACCTTGCTGCTGATTGTGGGGAAAGCAATTTGCTGGGTTGAGTTAGGCAGAGTATCTCTTAGCAGCTGCCACTTGGTGAAGAGAATCCCAGTGTAACTAACCAACGGTAATGCGAACCTGGTCTAGCTAGGGGCCAGTGGTGGATAGGTAAGGAGAGGTGCTATCCTGGAACTACACGACTAAGGGACCTGGAACATCTGGTATCCCCAGGACAGACATCCGCAGTTGTTACTGGAGATCAGGAGCATGGTGAGTGGGCTTGCAGGCTGGCCCCATGTCATGGAACACCATGCGTGGCAGATGCGCAAATCTGCAAGGGCTCAGGTTATCACTCACAGCCAGTGAGTGAACCTACCTAAGCCCTGGTGGTGGAGTGAGTTGGTGGGCACCTCTAGCACAACAGTTGCCCCTGCCAACAAAGGGGATCCACAACCCAAAATGTTTGTTCAGAGCCAGTGATTTAGATGTTCTGAAGCCAGAGAATAAAAAGTGCCTGGCATTTTCAAGAGCCCAGTCATGGTAATCTATATATTGTCTCAGAGACTAAGACCACGTCATTATGTTCCCTACAGCATTCTCCTGTAAGTCCTGGGTGGCTTGATAACACACCCCCACGGTAGGTTCTCGATACCATGAACTCACAAGAAGTGGGTTAAAAGACCGTGGGTCTGAAAGAGGACCAATGCTGGGTTCAGAGCAAAAAATAGGGTGAGGGTTTTTTTCTATTTTCTTTGCAAGGCAATTTTTTTTACATTTTTTTAAATAAATTTGAGTTGAGCTTTAAGTAATTTGTAATTTTGTAGTGTACATTTTTGGGGGACTCTGGATATCTGTAAATGTCTGCTTTTTCATGAACTTGTGGCCTGGAACGTGACAAGGAGGGGAGTCTTTCCTCAAGAGAATATTGGCCCTCTAAGATATCTCTCTTTTCAATCTCATAAAGTCAAAGAGGTATGATTCTGGAGTTTCTGAGAATGTGTTCTATTCACAGTAAAGGGCTGCAAAAGGAATCCAACTCACCTTTATGACTCCCTGAATTAGGACTAGAAGGACACGCGGGCAGCGAGGACCTCCAATAAGCGAGCTGAAGATTAGGCATTTTTCAAAAAGCTTTCAAACCTACATCGGAATGCTCGTGCTGACTGCTACACTGTGTGTGTGGTTTTCGAAAGCTACAGTCTAACAACCTCAATAAATAATTTTTATGTTGTCCAATAAAAGACATCATAACCTTCAAAGAATCCAGTTTTATCCGGTGGTAATCCCGATACTAGGCCTTTTTGCCTGACACATAACACTAACTTCTCCACGTCTATAGCAAAGCAGACAGGGTAAACCGGGTGAATTTTTTTCAGGCCATATAGCCGTATATTTAACCAATTGGGTACCAGTCTGAAATAACCATTCATTACCTGGCCATTTTTCAGTTTTCAGTGTTGTGATAGTTTGACTGACAATTAATCAATTACCCGAGTACATTTTTTACCATTTTTTAAAATTATTTTAGACAGATCATGGTCTCCTTTGGTGGCATTTAAAAACCATAATTTTTTCCTCTTGTTTTGTTATATAAAAGAAAAAATACAAAAGAAAAGCTGTTTCCCTTACTTTCTGCTATACATTATAAGATATAGCATATAAATATGCCAAGGCAATCCAAAAACGCTCAAAATTTGTAAAGTAGACGCCCCAAATTGATTAACATTTTTGCCATTTTATTAGTGTACAGGTCACTGAGATAGTGTTACCTTGCCAATTTAGGGCAAAGTAACATTGTCACTAGGAATGGTGTGTGGGTTTGTTGCTACCATGGGTTCATGTGAAACCCTGGGATTCTTTTAGCCGGAACTGTCATGGTCAGGGGTCAGTGGTCAGGTTTGGAGGCCAGGAACTATAGCAGTAGAGCAGCACCCACCAACCAGCTGGATAAGTGAACAAACAGGTCACCCTGGCGGATGACACGGGCTCACACCAGTGGCGCGGGGTCTAAGTACTAACCGGTGTTCATCAAAGCTCCTGATGGTGGTGATGGGTTTCGCTGTGTGTTGGTACTAGGTCACGGTCCTCAGGATCGTCGCTCTAGGAGGTGAGAAAGCCAGGGTTCCAGTAGCAGATATAGCACGTAGGGATCAAGCAGAAGCATAGTGAGTAAACAAGCCAAAGGTCAGTAACAAGTGGTAGCAAAGATACGGACAGCAGCAGGAGTGATAAGAGCAAGATATTGGTTGAAGAGAGCACAATAATCTGGCAAATAGGAAGTGCAGAGGCCTGCCTTGAATCAGGACATTCACAGGAGGAGCAAAGAGTTCAAGATTCACAAGAAGCAAGACATAAGGCAAGGTTGTCTAGGCAATCAGGCAAGGCACTGTCCAGCATCTCCGGTGGCTCAGCGAGAAGGGTTACTGCCAGACACAGCGGAGGTCCTGGGTTCAGGTCCAGGCCATACCAGCAGGTTTGCTGCAAGAAATAAGGTAACCCTATAATGCAATGCATAGCCTTTTTCCTGGTCAGCAAGAGCCAATTTAATTCTGCACAAGGAGAGACACTATTTATTTTTTTACTTTGGCACTTGGTTTATGTTCCCCATAGTAGTGCTGGGTTTTCGTAGCCTTTTGTTTGGTAATAATTTTCTTACTGGCCCTAAAGATGGCCAGAAATAAACAATAATAATTGTCCTTCATAGACTCCAAAAAAGTTTGCCATAAAGTTCAAGAATTTTGAGCAGGACTCCCATAACTGTTTTCAAATAAAAACGATTTCCCTAATTGTCACAAAAGCGCTGCCCTCAGTGGGTCTTGCACAAAGCAAGGTCCATAAAGACATGAATGAGTGAGTTTGGGGTGGAGGAACTTGGCTGGCCTGACCTCAACCCGATTTAACACATTTGGGATGAATTAGAGCAGTAACTGCACACCAAGCCTTCTCGTCCACATCAGTGGCTGACCTCACAAATGCTCTTCTGGAAGAATGGTCAAACATTCCCATAGACACTCCTAAACCTTGTGGACAACCTCCTCAGAAGAGTTGAAGCTGTTGTAGCTGCAAAGGGTGGACCAACTCAATATTGAATCCACGTACTACGGCTGGGATGCCATTAAAGTTCATGTGCGTGCAAAGGGAAGCGTTCTCAATACTTTCGACAACATACTGCACTCAAAGAAGACAGAGTCACAAAGACTTAGGAAACATGGAATAAAACTCTGGCCCCAGGTGGAAGCTCAAGAATAGGAATCAGACGTCCATGGAGGATCTTGGATGATGCACCACAAAAGATACTGGAGCTTATGCGTTTCAAGGTCTATACCCTATTCCTCAGAGTTCAACCTAGCCAGGTTACCTTGCAGATGATCTGGCTTTGCCTCCAAGAAACTGCCACTGTTGCCAAAGTGCCAACCAAGTCCTGGCTTTATTGGAGCTGCAGGTTCTGTGAGATAGATTCCTTTGTACCGAGCACCAGGCCCTGTGTGCACACAAAGCTTTTGAAAACAAACGTATAAAAACACACCAAACACACCAGTAGATATGTAAAAGCCGCTAGATAAAAAAATCATACTGGAACAGATTGTAGGAGTTGTAAATTATTAAAACCCAGATCCATCACATTAAGAGGAGCGATGCCGGGAGATGAGCGGTGAGTGCCGGGGGAGCGGGTTTGAGGCATTAAATAACCTGTCTTTGTCTTCCTTCTTAACAAAAGGTGCCCTTGTTCCTCTTAATTTCCCTTGATTTTCAGCAGAGAGGAGAGACACCGGCTTTTCTGAAGTTTAAAATCTGAATTGCAAAAGAAGCGATCTTGTGACAGACTCTGCAACAGACAGAACAATAGTCAGGGATCCAGCTTTTTTTTTATAAAAAGAATCACAATTTCTTAAAAGCTTTATTACACTAATAGCTGTTACATGTAATTGTCTCAACGTCGATTCTAATAAAGGGAAACTGAACCGTGAGCGAGCTATAAAGAAAAAAAAAATGTCATTCTGTTTATCTCTCCTATTCTTCTCAGACTCACAAGAGCGCAGAGGAAACAAGTGGAGGGATTCAAGCTGTCTGATTAGAGGGCCGGGGCGGGGGGAGCGGGAATGGAAAATGGAGGGGGATGTTTTGCAAAACTAGAAACATATGTATCATTATGGGTCTTTATCCAGACAATTCTGTATATTTGAAAGAAGAGGAGTAAAGAAACCGCTTTCGCGAAAAAGAACACTTACCTAACCCATCTGCACCCGCTTGCTTGGACACCCATACCACTTGACCTATGGTGGCTGGCAAGTGTATGTGGTAAAGGGAACAAATTAATACAATGGTCTTCCAATGTATCTATAAGGGCTTGTTTACATAGCTGCATGTTTTTGCCATTCCCCCAACTGATCCCCCCTAACCTGCAAAGACAGCGGCTGGGGGGTTTACATGTAGGTGCCTAAATATTATTTGCATTTTGTACCCAAGGGTTGATGAATGGTGATTTAGAGGATAATTGTGCTGTGTGTGGTTTTACTTTCTGTTTGGAGGCGTAATATGTAGGAGGAGGTGGGTCCTCATGGTCTTCTAGCTGGTGGGAAGTTGGGAGTGATCGTGATATCAAATGTGGGGCTACCCTTAACTGGGACCCAGATATGGGACAATGGATTGAAACTGTTTTATCTAATATTTAGAAGAAGGCCTAACTTTACCACAGCACAGCCCAAACACCGCAATCAACAAAGAAGAAATGGAAGCAAAATGTTGAATCTGTATGGAAAACTAAGTTCTACAGTAAAAGAAGTTACTGGTTAAGTGGATCTTCTGGTCTGTTTACTTGTGAAGAGAATGAGCTTCTACAGTGAATGGGAACAGGGAACTAAGTGAAAACCTTCATACAAACCTTCTGGGTAGTGAAAAATAAAGAGGAGGAGGAGTAGCCAGCTTGGGAGAGGAGATGGTGGTGGACAGGAGAAGGAGGTTCTGTAGGAGGGGTGGACTGGTGGCTCTATGGTTTGCCTTTCTGAGCAGTGGTTCCTATATTAGGGCCAGCTACGGAACGGAAACCTTCAGGGGTCCAGGACAATGGTGCACTAGGCATCACAAAGTATAAAGCAGCTTACCTCTATGCCTTTGGGCTGAAGATAGTAAAGTGTATCATTATATTTATTTCAGGTACTTACCATCAATTTATGCAGCATATATATTGTACATTCACATCATTACCCTACCCTCAAGGCGCTTACACTCTAAGGTCCCTAACTCACATTCATACACATACTAGGGCCAATTTAGAAAGGATCTAATTAACCTACCAGCATGTCTTGGAGTGTGGGAGGAAACAGGAGTACCCGGAGGAAACCCACGCAGGCACAGGGAGAACATGCAAACTCCAGGAAGGTAGCGTCGTGGTTGGAATTTGAACCAGCGACCCTTTTGCTGCTAGGTGAAAGTCTATCCATTACACCCCTGTGCCGCCCCATAACATGTATCATGTTATATGTGGAAGGGAAGTGGTGGACAGAATCTGTGCTCAACATGGTATCTCTCAAAATATCTCTGTGGTCAGTGCCAGGACAAGTGGCACCGACAAGTGAAAAGTCATTATCCTTCCAATGTGGGGCCCGCTAAAGTTATTTGGCCTCTGACCACGAGGGGCACTAACTCACACATAAAAGCAATACCACCATGCTAACACTTGGCAAAAGTAATTATATAAATTCTGAGCATAAAGTTCCCACATGCTTTCATAAGGAGTAGGCACTTGCAAACAGATAGCAAACAGAGGTCCAATCAGAGATGACTTTTCATGTTCATGTTCTTGAGAAAACACAACGTTTCCTCAATGGCGCCGTGCAGAGCAAGAAACCTTCTGAGTTCACTTAGCAACAACGTAGCTGTTCAGCATTGGGCTACTACAGTGATTTCCAGCTTCCAGTGGGTTCTTCCAGGCATGGCACATACATACTTACATTGGCCAAAGCTGGACCAATGTGTAACTTTGTGTAGCACAACCCCCAAAGGAGCAGCTAGAAAGATGCCTAGGGTCCTTTTTCCCAACAGTTGCCCTGCAACCAGGCACATAGTCACAGTCACTCTTCGGCTCAATAAACAGTCCAGGGGTTTTCTCTTTTTGTGTTTTTATGTTTGGTTAACTTGGATAGGGTTAGGGAATTGAATGGGGTTCTCCAAAAACTATGTACAAGTAGGAGGACACTTATCTTCTATAGAACTATGAGCTTGTGGCAAACTTGAGGATCTTCCTCTGGTGGATAGCCCAAACAAAGTTCTTTCACTGAGAATTAAATAGACTAAGCTATTTTGGATGCTGGACACTATGGGGTTAATTTACTAAAAGCAAAAAGACTGTGCACTTTGCAAAGTACAGTTGCATTCTGCAATTGCAGTTGCCTCAGGGCTTAGTAAATGAGCAGAAGCTCTGCTGACTTTCATCATCCAATTATGTGCAAGCAAAAATTCAGTTTGTTTTTTTCCTTGTGATTGGGTATTCTTTGCAAAGGGAAGCTTTACCACATTTACTAAGCTCTGGAGCAACTGCACTTGCAGAGTGCAATTGCAATTTTGCAAAGTGTACAGTCTATTGGCCTTTAGTAAATCAACCCCTATGTCTTCTTTACACAGCTGACTCTACCACACGAGGGATGGCCTCAACCCAAAGTCTCTAGGCTCTCTCTCCAGTTTGTATTCACAAATGTAGTAGGAAAATTGGTTGCCTCCTTCCAATATCCTTGCAACACTTTCTGCCTACGATACCAGGCTAGATCCTCAGACGACAGTCCTTCAGTCAGCTTTCTGCAGCTTCCGGCAATGCAGGCCTTCAGGTAGCCACCCTAAGGTCTTGGCACCCTGCAGATACTGGGCAGGATGGCCTAAGAGGGCTAGCAGACCCCTTTAGGCTGTGGTCTCCTTTTAAGGAAAAAGACCTGGCTGTTCTCTGTCTTAGAGTATTTATATACACTCCCAGTCACCATCTGGGCACCTGCCCCCAGGGATTGGCCAGGGCTGTATGAATATTTAACTGCTGATTAGGCTCTTCCTGCCCACTATTTTCCAGACTTTCTGGGCCAGCCAGGGGGGAGAAGTCAATCCTGCAGCCACTGAAACATAGAACAGACCAGAACAATCAACACAGCCGCACTGATTACAGTGAGACAAAACTAATTTTGCCTAACATTGCCCAGCAGTTCCACTGGATACAGTGAGCCAAACCAAATTTAATTAATCCTAAAACCTATTCACCTAATCCTAGCACCTACCTAGAAGGGTATTAAGCATATTTGTAGTGTGTGAGATGCATTAACCATTGGTGTCCTGTAGTGTCACATTGGGAACTCCAATAAAGGATTTTAGAACTAGCCATAGTGTGCAGCTATTTCTTCTTTGATCACTATATCCGGGGGTGAGACGGGTGGGCACCCACGTGCAGTTTCCATGCCTCACCTGCAGCGACGGGTTGTCTTCATTCATTCATACCTAGGAGGATGCTACATTTGTAAAAAAGCCATACCTAAACTTCAGCTTTACCAAAAATAATTATGTGCACCAACCTGTAGCAACCAATAAGCCTATTATCTTTTCCTCACATGACTAATGGGACATCTATGTGACTGTCATTGGTCATTGCACGTTGAGCACAGTCATTTCCATAAACAATTTCTGAATTAATAAGGCCGAACATTCAGAATCTGCTTTTACAACATGCATGTTACCGTGCTTAATCCCATAAGATGTGAGGGAATTCACTGGATGTAATTTATTGACACTTTGTCTTACTAATAAAATCACAAATGGGCCCCCGTTGTGCTGTTAAAACGTGTTCGATTGATACTGTGTACTTGCTGTAATGTGCCGACTCTCCCAAGGTCAGTTACAGAACACATCGGCCTTGTACCTCAATGTCAAATTCAGACGCCAGATAGAAAATTGCGAAGAAGACAGGAACCTTACAAAGACAACATCAATTACAAATAATATATCCAATTATTCAACTTAGAGGATGTTGCCTGATGTTTCACCACAATTATGTTTGTACTATTTATACTCGGAATGGGATGACACATTGCAAGCTTTTCTGAGAATACCACTTCATAGCACAGTGCTCAGTATTCCTAGGTTCAAGGTTCCGCTATTTATCAAGGAGTACCGGGCACTGTGCTCTAAAATTGTATTCTTAGGAAACCTTGCAATGTGCCTTCCCATTGGTCAGAGTATAAATACTACAATTATAACAAAAATCACGCATCAGATAATTCGATACATCCTCGAGATCGAATAATTGGATATATTCTTTATATTTGCTGTTGACTTTGTGATGTTTCTGTTCTTCACAAACTGCCATTGGGTGCTTGAGTTTGATATTTATCATTGGTAGAGGTGAGCAGACAATGCATACAACCTTGGAGAATGTGGATAACATACAATGTGAACTTGAATATTCCATAATATTTTATAAGAGAGGGCAACTATTTTTATGTCTGTGCATGTTAACAT
The DNA here is from genome assembly GCA_018402905.1 of Glandirana rugosa. Lineage (NCBI taxonomy): Eukaryota > Metazoa > Chordata > Amphibia > Anura > Ranidae > Glandirana > Glandirana rugosa. The sequence continues at coordinate 1,195,225 of BLSH010485638.1, read as the reverse complement.
TAACCACATAGAGTCTTTAGGATGTATTAAAAAGTCCCAAACTTGAAGTGGTTAAAACAAGATCATGGTTACAGCTGCAGCCATGAGCTTGGTATTACATTTATAGCTGTCATTTGGCTGTTCAGTAGAAATGATCCGGGAGGCTCCAACTAATTTTTTCACATCTAATTCTTATTCCTGTGTAGCTAATGCTTGTGCACATGTACCAGCACACATTAGGCGCATTTGTGCGTGCCAACGCACAATGGCACACATGTCCACACGCATAGGCGCCAAGCTGCCTATTTAAAGGAGGTCCTTGTGTGTGGGTTGTTTGCTGGATGTTCTTCAGCTTTCCCATGACTCATGTTCCTGTTTTTGCTGACTGATTTTCCGTTGCTGACCCAGCTCATTCCTGGCCTTGCTCTGTGGATTCTGGATACTGACCTTGGCTATCCTCCGACTATTCTCTACCTGCTTTCCTGGTACTGACCTCAGCTTGCTCCTGGACCTGCTCTGTGGATTCTGGATACTGACCTTGGCTAGCCTCCGACCATTCTCTACCTGCTTCCCTGGTACTGACCTCAGCTTGCTCCTGGACCTTGCTCTGCCTGCTTCCCTGGTACTGACCTTGGCCTGCTCCTGGACCTTGCTTTGCCTGCTTCCCTGGTATTGACCTCAGCCTTCTACTGGACCTTGCTCTGCTTGCTTTCCTGGTACTGACCTCAGCCTGCTACTGGAATTTGTCCTGCCTGCTTCCCTAGTGCTGACCTCTGCCTGTTACTGAGCCTTGTTCTGGTCGGTTCCTGGCTGGTACCGACCTCAGCCTGCTATGAGGCCTTGCTCTGCCTGCTTTGCTGGTGGTGACCTCTGCCTGCTACTGGGCCTTGCTCTGCCTGCTTCCCTGGTACTGACCTCGGCCTGCTACTGGACCTTGCTCTGCCTGCTTCTCTGGTACTGACCTCTGCTTGCTACTGGGCCTTGCTATGCCTGCTTCCCTGGTACTAACCTTGGCCTGCTACTGGCCTAGCTCTGCCTGTGTCCTGTCCAGGCTGCTGCCTTGCTGTGTATGACCCTGGCTCGCCTTGATTACATCTCTGTCTGTGGCAATCACCTGCTACCAAGCTACCGGCATCTGTGCTTCTTTGAGCCTTGTACCTCTATCACTACATTCAGGAGTGCTCAGACCAGAGCCTCAAGCCTCATTACAAACATGCAGTCTGGCCGTCCAGAACGTTTATTCATGGACACACGAAATAATCACAGATTTTCCAAACTGTCCATGAATTTACTGATTGTTGGCAACCCTTCCTGTTGGGGAAAAAATCTCCTATGCCTATGGGTTGATTTGCTAAAACTAGAGAGTGCAAAATCTGGTGCAGCTCTGCATGGTAGCCAATCAGCTTCTAACGTGTTAAATTAAGCTTTGATAAGAAAACTGGAAGCTGCTTGGCTACCATGCAGAGCTGCACCAGATTTTGCAAACTTCAGTTTTAGTAAATCAACACTATAGGCTAACATAGGGGTTTATTTACTAAAAGCAAATCCACTGTGCTCTACAAATGCACTGCAAGTGCACTTGGAAGTGCAGTCATGTAGATCTGAGAGGAAGATATGAAATGAGGGGAAGCTGTGCTGATTTCTATCATGTGCAATCAAAAATGCAGTTTTATATTTTCCTTGCATGTCCCCCTCAGGTCTACAGCGACTGCACTTCCAAGTGAAATTGCAGTGCACTTGTAGTGCACAGTGGATTTGCCCTTAGTAAATAACCCCCCCCCCCCCCGTATAAGCGGCCCTGTATTATGCCCTGTGTGCATGATTCTTTACTGCCCGGCAGTATAATCTGGCTTTTCGAAAATATTCTCTTTGTTCCATCAATCAGAGCACACAAGCACTTTTTCCAGTATATTGTTTTAACAAACATACCTACCTGGCTATACTGCACTGCAACCAACCCTAGAAAAAAAAAAATTAAAATTGAAGCTTGTTACATTTTAAACACGCGAGAAAATCCGCAAACCATTTAATTTCAAGAAGAAAAAAATAATTGGAACAGGTTTTCAAACATCGCCTACAGTCTTATAGATATGAAGAAGGCTGCAATAGAAGCGGGGACAGAGTTCGAGGATCGCAAGGAAAATGCTAATAGTGAAAATCTTCTTTTTTTTTATTTCACATTAGGCATCGCTGTTTGCGCCTTTTAATAGTAAATAATCTGCCAAAATCATCTGTCTAGCGGAAAGGGGGGTAGGGGAATTTGTCATGCAAAGCGCAGGGCAAGCGAGGGACAACGCATCAAAATGGAAATGAGGAGCAGGTAATATTTCCTAATGCAGAGCAGGTCGGTGACATATGAGCCGGGGGATTCCAGATGACAGAGCTGTTTGCAAAGCAAAATCGTTCGGCATGGAAGGGATAAGGCGCGTTGCAAATAAGCCAGGAAGAGTTTTTAGCAAAAAAAAAAAAAGGGGGGGTGATGGGGGGAGGTGGGTGGAGCAGAGAAGGTTGGAATTTCAGATGAGAGCGAGAGATGAGCTTGAATTCCTTCGCTGTCTTCTAAAATATGGAATATTAAGTAGAAGGAAGGAAGCGTTGACCTTGCAAAGGCTCAGCATTTACCTACGGGATGGGCCACTGAGGCAGAGAGTGACCATGGAGCCATATTGCCGTATTTATCAAAGCTGAACTCGAAATAAACAACTGAATACAGATAAAAGATAGAAATGGGAGATATTTTACCTGGAATTGTATTTCCCTCCATTCATTGTGACACTAAAGTTTTTTTCCCACGTCCCCTTGTTTTTGTTCAATATTAACCACTTCCTTACTGGGCACTTAAACCCCCCTCCTGCCCAGACCAATTTTCAGGTTTCAGCGCTGTCGCATTTTGAATAACAATTGCGCGGTCGTGCGGCGTCTTTGATATTGGGGCGGACATGTCGGACATTTTTGACACATTTTTGGGACCAATGACATTTATTCAGCGATCAGAAATTTAAATGTCCACTGATTACTGTATAAATGTCATTGGCAGTGAAGGGGTTAACCTGCAGGGGGCAGTGAAGGGGTTAACAATGTTCCCTGGGTGTGTTCTAACTGTGGGGGGGGATGGGTTGGCCGGGACATAACAGATCTAACTGATCCCAGTGACAGGGATCAGTAGATCTGCTTGTCCCGCTCTCACAGAACGGGGAACCGCCGTGTTTACATCGGCGGTTCCCCGTTCTACAGCTTTGTAGGCGATCGCGGGTCAGGAGCGGACATCGAGTCCGCCCGACCCGCCGCCGCCGCCCAGTGCGCGCAGGGGGCGTGTAAAGGGGCGGACGTCCATGGACGTCAGCCCGGAGATTCAGATCCGCGCTGTAGACGTCTTTCGTCTATAGCGCGGATCTCTAGTGGTTAATAGAGATTTTACATGATTGTAAACCTTTACATATACCCAGTGAAGTGACCGGCCTCAGGTGATACACAGAGATGAAACAAATCCTCCTACATAAGTTGTACCCGTCTATCTGCATTCTTCTCTACATTTGGTCAAATTACAGAATTTATAAAGTTTGTCTGAGCCTGCAGAAAAAAGGGGGCAGAGAGCTGAAGTTACACACTGCAGAGCTCAGTGAGGAAAGCTCTGGGAGCTGATTGGTGGGAAGGGACATACCCCCCTGCACACAGGAACAGAGCTGAGGATGTCAATCACAGGCTGTGTGCTGGAGATCACTCCTCTATCGCCTTTTTCCTCTTGGTGTCAGAAAAACTTGTCAGAGGTGATTCATACTGATAGCAAAGGAATGAAGCAGCAGACAGAAATTACACTTAGTGCTTTTAATTGAGACAAGTACACACTATAGAGCAGGTGTAGGCAACCAGTAGCCCTCCAGCTGTTGTGGAACTACATTTCCCACGAGGCATTGCAAGGCTGGCAGTTACAATTACTCCCAGAGGCATGATGGGACTTGTAATTCTGCAACAGCTGGAGGGCCCCAGGTTGCCTACCCCTGCTATAGAGGGGTGTGCTTTTGTCATATTTCATGTCTGAGGTTTACAACCACTTTAAATACCACACCGTTATCACTTGCCAAGAGTTCGGCATGCAGTCCCATTGATGTCAATATGCATGATCCCAAGCAGAAAGACATGCACGGAGCTTGAATGAAGTGATAAGCGAAGGGCATACATGACAGGGTGGAGAGAAAACCAGGCAGTAGAGGGTTAAATTAGGGGTTAGGGCCAAAAGGTCAGGACTCTTACCTTATTGGACGAGCAGACAGGGTGATGGGGAGGAGTAGGAGAGATAGCAGTTTGAGGGGAGGAGTGAAGGGGCTTCACTTGCAGACTGGAAATCGTAAGAGGAACGTCCCTCCTGCCCTGGTGACGTTCTCTGGTCATAGTTGCTGAAGAGGGTGGACGTTGGTGGTTGGGGTTCTTGACCGAGGGTCTAAAACATGAAGTCTGTTGATAAAATGGTGGGACCCATCTCAGGTATGGAGTCCTCTGGTTGGTCTTGTTCAGTTTAGCCTGGCCGGGTAGTGTACGGTGATAGGGGTCTGTGGTCAGTTAGGATTGTCCTCGAGGCGGTGTTTGGCGGCTGAGGACAGAACCTAGCTTAATGGTACCACATACTCCAAAGTTGTGGGAGATGGTGTTATCAAGGATCTGCAACCATTCTTCTTTGATCTGCATTGTTTATGAATGTTTTATGTTAATTATGGTTTTTGTTTAATAAAAGGCCAAACTGGCCATTTAACTCCAATGCGTTTTTTTGGTTCATTATTTGAAGATAAGGGGGAAGGTGATGGGTGCAGGGTTGAGTGAATACTGGTAAGCAGGTGAGATCTGAGCTACCCTAGTCATGCCTGTCAACTGCCACACGGTGAGTTAAAATTGCCTCACTGCAAAGAAAATAGTTACAGCCACGGCAATGTGAACAGGCGCTGTGGGGTCGATTTACTAAAGGCAACATGACTGGGCACTTTGCAAAGTGTAGTTGCTCTAGATCTTAGTAAATGAACAGCTCTACTGACTCCCATCATCCAATCATGTGCAAGCAAAAATGCTGTTTTTTTTTCCTTGCATGTGATTGGGTATTCTTTGCAAAGTGAAGCTTTACCTCATTTACTAAGCTCTGGAGCAACTGCATTTGCAAAGTGCACAGTCTAGTTGCCTTTAGTAAATCAACCCATATGTCTGCTAGTAGGTAGGTGGTCGGCTGGTGGTAAAAGTGTGGTTCAACCACCTATTTTTACTGTTCCCTTGCAGCCTGTGTGAATGAGGCCAGACCTAGCATTAAATTATGGAATAATACACAGAAGGAAGGAAGCGCTTACCTTGGGAAGGTGCAGCATTCTCTTACAGGATAGATCGCCATGGCAGAGAGTGACAATGGAGCAATATTTTATTCAACTCCAAAGAGGCTTCAAAGAAGGAAATAAGAAGAACCTCTCACCATATTAAAAATCTTTGAATAACCTATTGAATCATCCAACAAACAGACTACTTGTTAGAGCTGGGCTTTCAGCCCTCCCTTCTCAGTGCTCAGGTTGCTCAGCTGTCGGTTAATTGCCAGCACTCATTGTTCCACAGTGGCTCACCTGGTGATCATTTCTTGCTCGTCAGTGCAGCCTACAGCCAGCCCCTACGGCCAACCTGTTAGATCTGCAACAGACACCAAACATCTATGGAAAGCATGGAGGAAGACAGGAGCATGTACGTCCGAGGATGAGACCCAAGAGCGTTCCTCCGGACCGTACCCTTTCCAATGAACCAGGTACTGTATGCGCCCACGCAAGCTATGGGAGTCAATGATCGATTGAATCTCAAACTCTTCATGGTTCTCAACCTGAACGGGGTGAGGATGTGGTACCGAGGTGGTGAAACGGTTGCACACCAAAGGTTTTAATAAGGAGATATGGAATACATTCAAAGTACGCATGTTAGAAGGAAGGTCTAATGTGTAAGCTATTGGGTTGATCCTACAGAGAATACGGAAAGGCCTTATAAACCGTGGTGCCAGTTTCAGTGAGGGAACATGGAGTCAGAGGTTACGAGATGACAGCCAGACCCTCTACCCAACCTGGTAGGTCTACAACAGATACCAACCGTCTATGGAAAGCACAGAGGTGGACAGAAGCATGTACGTCCGAGGATGAGACCCAAGAGTGTTCCTCCGGACCGTACCCTTTCCAATGAACCAGGTACTGTATGTGCACACGGAACCTATGGGAGTCAATGATCGACTGTATCTCATACTCTTCATGGTTCACAAATTGACATGGTACCGAGGTGGTGAAACGGTTGCACACCAAAGGTTTTAATAAGGAGACATGGAATACATTTGAAACATGCATGTTAGAAGGGAGGTCTAATGCGTAAGCCACTGGGTTGAATACGGAAAGGCCCAATAAACCATGGTGCCAGTTTCAGTGGGGGGAACACGGAGTCGGAGGTTACGAGATGACAGCCAGACCCTCTTCCTGAATTCCGTATGCTAGCAGCAGAAGTGGAGCATGCAGGAATGTCAAATACCCTTTTAAAGGAAGCCACAAACTCAGGGTAACTGAGGACAATTGGTTTTTGCATCTCCCGTAGAGGGTTTGACCAGGCCAAGGCTCTATCAGAAAGCAAAGAAATAATGAAGCCTACTTTGCTTCTGTCCGTGGGGAACACCTGGGGCAGCATCTCAAAGTATATCCCAACCCAGTTGAGGAACCCTCTGCATTGAACAAGATCGCCCCCAAATTGCTCTGGAAGTGGAGCGGAACCAGACATACCTCTTATAGAGGTAATATTTAAGGTGGGTGCCTGCACAGAGACTGGGGCAGTAGCAGGGATGTCCTGCAACACAGGTTGTACCGGAACTGCTAGCGTGGGATGATGCAGATGAGCAGCGCGAATAAGGAGCGTCTGTAACGCTATGGCAAACTGATCCAAGCGGTGGTCCTGCTCATGTGTCTTCTGGCTATTTAAACTGCCTGGTTCATTCATTGGGGGACTTCGTCTACTGTCAGGAACCATGAATCAGATGGAGACAGAAAATGCAGTTAAAATCCCACCTTTTAATATAATGGTAAAAATGTCACTAATAGTAAACATGGTCAAACATATCTGGAAACCCTCTGCTGTGTTCCTGTTGAAGACTTGCCTGGCTGATGTCCCTTCTGGTTCCTGATCCTGTCTGCTGCCTCCGCATACGCTGATCTCTGGCTTCCTGATTTACTAGCTTGTTCTGGTTATCCGCTTTGATTACTGATAGTGTTGAGCGAACCCGGACTGTAACGTTTGGGTCCGTACCGAATTTTGGGGTGTCCGGGACCAGGACCCAAACACGGACATTTCAAAAAACGTTCGGGTTCGGGTTCTGGGTTCTGGTAGTTGATCACGCATGTTGAATAGCTGCAGGGCAGCCAATCAACAAGCGTTTCACTGGTTTGCCCTTAGAAGCCATCACAGCCATGCCTACTAATGGCATGGCTGTGATTGGCCAGTGCACCATGTGACCCAGCCTCTTTATAAGCTGGAGTCACAGTGCTGCAGTCACATGCTCTCTGAGACTCTGACTAGTGTAGGGAGAGGAAGCTGCCAGTGTTTTTGTGAGGGACGGATTGCAGACATTTTAACATCTGATCCTGCATCCTGAGATTACTACTACTGTTGCTCTGAGGGACAGATTCTCTGCATAACACAACGATCGCAACGAATGTACACAACGATCAGATTGTGGGAGTAATTTGAGATTTCACATACTGCTGCTTTGAGTGACAGATTGCAGATCAAACTCTGCATAACACAACGATCGCAACGAATGTACACAACGATCAGATTGTGGGAGTAATTTGAGATTTCACATACTGCTGCTTTGAGTGACAGATTGCAGATCAAACCCTGCATAACACAACGATCATTACGATCGTACACAATGATCAGATTGTGGGAGTAATTTGAGATTTCACATACTGCTGCTTTGAGTGACACATTGCAGATAAAACCCTGCATTACACAATGATCTGACTGCACTAGGTAGAGGCTTCTGCTTAGAGGGACAGATTATTGTTCAAAAATCATCTCCTAGTTCTAAAGGGAGAGGTTCTAGCTGTTGCTGTAAGTGACACATTATTGTTCAAAAATCATCTCCTAGTTCTAAAGGGAGAGCTTCCAGCTGTTGCTTAGAGGGACAGATTATTGTTCAAAAATCGTTGCCTACTCCTATAGGGCCAGGTTCCAGCTGTTGCTGTAAGTGACAGATTGTTGTTCAAAAATTATCTCCTAGTTCTAAAGGGAGAGCTTCCAGTTGTTGGTCTGAGCGGTGCATTTCTTGCACCAAAATAAAAAGTCTGTCTACGTTGGTGTTTTCAAAAAAAAAAAAAGGTATTAATTGGTATTAATAAATACTTACATAGGGCTACATAGTACATTTGCGGGCCCAATGAGGAGAGCAAATAAGGGACGTGGTCATGGTGCTGCTGGTGATGCTGGTGCTGCTGGTGTTGGTGGTGTTGGTGAACCCCCTGTTGGAAGGAGAGGACGTGGTCGAGGTGTGCCAGCTACACGCACAAGGGAAACACCTTCCTCAGGTAGCCAACAGAACATTCACCGGTATATGGTAGGCCCGAATGCCCCTCAACGATTGGTGAGGCCAGAACAAGTACATGCGATAGTAGATTGGGTGGCTGACAATGCCTCCAGTTCCTTCACATTGTCTCCCTCTTCTCTCCCTCTCCTCTTCTTCTGGGTCTCCAAATTGGCCACATTGCCTGAGCTTGCCGTTTATGCCTTGGAGGTGCTGGCCTGCCCTGCAGCCAGTGTATTGTCTGAACGTGTGTTTAGCACGGCAGAGGACGTTATCACAGACAAGCGCAGCCGCCTGTCCACAGTCAATGTGGACAAGCTAACCTTTATTAAAATGAACCAGGCATGGATCTCACAAGACTTGTCTGTACCTTGTGCAGAATAAACATTTAGACCGGACTCACACAGCCATTCGTATGCTTGTTTTTTTGAATAGGCCTCAATATACAACAAGAAAAAACGAACATGTTATACTCACCTCCTCTATGCAGTTGGTATTGCACAGAGCAGCCCCAATCCTCCTCTTCTTGGGTCCCTCTTCTGTGCTCCTGGCCCCTCCCTCCTGCCGAGTGCCCCCTCTGTAATCAGCTTGCTATGGGGGCACCTGAGCCGAGTCACAGCTCTGTGTGTCCATTCAGACACGGAGCACCGAAACCAGACCCGCCCACCTCTCTCCCCTGATTGTCTAACTGACTTTGATTGGCAGGCGCAGGAGCCAATGGCTCCGCTGCTGCTACTACACACAGAAGGCTTTTTTTCTGCTAGTAAATACCTTATACAGGCGACTTCCTGTTTCTTGTCTGGTCATTAGTCTAGGCTTATGAAATCATCCACAGCTCTCTCTCTCACTCTCGTGAGAGTTTGCCAGGAAGGGAGGGTGGGTGAGTCATAAGAAAGCCAATGAGAGCTGCAGGGCTGTAGAGCTGGAGGTGTGCCTTTGTGTGTCTGTGTAAATCCAGGAAGTGAGCAGGCAGCAGCTTCAGTTGCCCACAGTTAAAATGGCTGCAGCCAGACTCAGTGGAGGGAGATTTCTGCAGCATATTTGGCAAGTACAGAATCACGGTATATAAAATAATATGCAAAGTGGTTGAAGGGAAGCTTCAGAATGGCAAAATATGTTTTTATCACAAATGATGTGAGCAGACTGCAGTTCCTCTTTAATGTAGGGAAAGGTAAAAATGTCTTGCTTTTAGGACCACCTTAAAGCGGACCTCGCAACAAAATGGTGGGGTATATTATCACACCTCCCGACTTTCTAAGATGAGAATGAGGGACACCTATTAGCAAAAGTATGTAAGCATAAGACACGCCCCCTGCCACACCCCCTTAAAGGAGAATTATACCAAGAATGATTAGGTATGCCCACAAGTGTTTTTTTTTTATACCACTACTGTTCCTTTATATTGACTTTTGTCATTTACAAATGCAGAAATTTAGAAATTGGATGAAAGGTTTAGAACTGTGATAAAAAGGCCCGTGATGACGCTCGTTATTGGAGAGCAAAACGCGTTGACGTCATTTCCGGCTTCCCGTACTCTCTGACGTCACGTCCGTTCGTGGTGGAACGCACGCCGGAGCCAGACGCCACATATACTCTATAGATTTTGCTGACAGGCACGAGATCATCAGTCCTTCTTGTAAGTGTCATTCTTTTAATTGCGCAATAAACCACACAAAACGATACTTTACTATGGAGGCTGTTTCTCTCTTTTTTGAGCATGGTGTGTAGAGGAGTTGAAGCTTGCAGCTTGCAGCCCAGTAGGATCGGATCTCGGATTGCCTTATTGTCATCTCTTTCCTGACCATCACTTGGATTAAGCGTATTGTGACACCCAGACTGAAAAGCTGGGGGTCCAATTTGTCTGGTGAGTGGGGCCACAAGAGGGGGCTGGCACCGAGCACCAAGGAAAGCACTTTTGGCATTTTTTTGGAGCACTGAGCACTTTAAGGACTGCACTGGATGGTTGCACAATTTTGTAACAGTCATTTATATTTGTTGATTTTACATTTATTTAGAGACTTTATTTGAACACACATCACAATAATTGGTTGGTGTATTAATCTATGTCACATAGCATTATTCATTTCTATTTTTGTATGTTTAATCATAATACACATTTAGGGTGGCGCAGTTTTATTTTGATTTCAAAAAGTGCATTTTATATACAGCTATATAGATCAGACAAAAATGAGGGACAAATGAGGAGTAAAGAGGGACAGAGGGACTTTGTTCCAAATAAGGGACAGGTGGGAGCTATGGATTATAATATCTGGGCTGCCTCCCACTGCAAAAATCATCCAATGAAAGCATTTACAAAAAGGTACCTGCATTTTCAATGCATGCAAAGTGTTCTCTGATTGGATGAGGTGGAGATCGTGGCATCGCTGCCTTCTCAACTCGTCTAATCAGAGAATGCCTTGCATTCATTGAGAAAATACAAAGTGTTCCTGTGTCAAGCAGGCAACCTCCTGTGTTCACAATACAGCAGGGCAGCCACTCAACACAGGACCCAGGAGCTGGTGGAGATCACTGGGGTAGCGGTGCCTATTACAGTGTTTTCCAGCTTCTCGAGGGATCCCACAGGTATGCTGTATGCATAGTTACATTTCTCCAAGCTGGACCAAGGCAACTATACAAACATACCTAAACTTCAGCTGTAATTATGTATTCATGAATACAGAGCTGCATTAACCACTTCACCCCGGAAGGATTTCCCCCTGAATGACCAGAGCACTTTTTGAGATTCGGCACTGCGTCGCTTTAACTGACAATTGCGCGGCCGTGCGGCGTTGTACCCAAACAAAATTTGCGTCCTTTTTTCCCCACAAATATAGCTTTCTTTTGGTGGTATTTGATCACCTCTGCGTCATTTCTGATCGCCGCTATAAACAAAAAAAAAGCAACAATTTCACAAAAAAAAAACAATATTTCTTGCTTTTTGCTAAAATACAAATCCAAAAAAAATATATATATAAAAAAACACATTTATTCATCGGCGTTTATTGATTGGTTTGTGCAAAAGTTGTCACGTTTACAAACCATGAGAATTCATTACTGGCATTTTTAATATTTTTTTTCTTTTACTAGTAATGGCGGCGGTCTGCGATTTTTATCAGGACTGTGATATTGCAGCGGACATGTCGGACATTTTTGACACTTTTTTGGGACCAATGACATTTATACAGTGCTCAGAAATTTAAATATCCACTGATTACTGTAGAAATGTCATTGGCAGGGAAGGGGTTAACCTGCAGGGGGAGATTTAGGGGTTAGCTGTGTTTCCTGGGTGTGTTCTAACTGTGAGGCTGCTGGGCTGTCAGGGGCATAAGAGATCTAACTGATCCCAGAGACAGGGATCAGTAGATCTCTTACATGCCCACTGACAGAGCGGGGAACCGCCGCGTTTACATCGGCGGTTCCGCGTTCTTTCCCTCTGGCAGGTCATCGCGGTTCGCCAGCGGACATCGGGTCCGCCCCAGCCGCGAGCACACTCCTGAAGAGTGCGGCGGGCCCATTAAGTGCGTACGTGCGGATCGCTGCTTATATACGGCGATTCGCGAGACAGCGCCACATTGCCGCAGTAAATATGCGGTAGCTGTTTTGGAACCGGTTAAACTGCGTCTGCTATATCTGCCTGGAATTCAACTTTCTATTATCAGAATGAGCGACCTGATGAGCACACAATCTCAATGTAATCCAATAGTGCGCTAATAAATCAAACATCAGCCATGATTATGCATTCCGTTTTTGCTCCATTTTATTTAGATTAAAGAAAGATGTTCAGTCTGGGATTCTTGTTTTTTTTTTTTTTTCTTTGATCAATCACTCCTGCTTTTGTTTTGTTTTTTGTTTTTTAACCACTTGACCTCCGGAAGGTTTTACCCCCTTCATGACCAGAGCATTTTTTTGCCATTCAGCACTGCCCTACTTTAGTTGGCAGTTGTGCGGTCACGCAACGCTGTACCCAAACAAAATTGATATCATTTTTTTTACAAAAATAGAGAATTCTTTTGGTGGTATTTGATCACCACTGGGTTTTATATTTTTTGTGACAAGAGCAGTGGGGACTAGTGGCTATTTCTTTTGGGGGGGTGGCAAACAACCCCCCCCTCGGCACTTACAGCATCCCCCTAACCCCCCTGGGTGGTCCGGCACTTACCCAATTGTGTGGCAGGCTGTGGTGTCCTCTCATCTTCTTCCAGAGTCTGCTCCGGTGTCTGCTCCTCCAGCGGCTTCCTCCGCCATGTATCTCCCCTCTCTTCCACCTAAGCACTAGGCATCCAATAGGATCGCCTAACGTTTTGGCCAATCGGGAAACAGGTCTCAGGACCTGCCTCCTGATTGGCGGGGAGGAACTTTATTGTGAAAATTAATTTTCTATCATCACACAACCACCCTTTTTTGAAGCCTATTAGAGCCTCACGTGCTTCAAAAAAACATCCCCCCCCCCCCATTGGAATCCAAAGTCCGGCGTCCTGATATGTAGGTCAGGGGGCCGGACGCATGGATAGGGTCAACGGCACCCGTGCGCCCACTATGGACGGGCCGCCACTGGCGAAGAGACTGAAAATTTAAAACCCCCGATATTTTGTACTTTCTGCTATAAAACATATCCAATAAAAAAAAAAAAAAACAACTTTCTTCATAAATTTGTGCCCAAATTTATTCTGCTACATGTCTTTGGTTAAAAAATCCCAATAAGTGTATATTAGTTGCTTTGTGTAAAAGCATCTACAAACTATATTTAGTGGAATTTCCATAGCTATAAGATGCTATACTGTAATGGCGGTGATCAGCGAATCATAGTGGGACTGTGATAGTGTTGCAGGCAATCTGGCTCTAACTGACAGTGACATCAATAGTGACACTAATACAGTGACCAGTGATAATACTGTACACTGTTACTGTACTAATGACACTGGCTGGGAGAAGGTTAACAATTAACACCTAGAGACAATTAAAGGGTTAACTGGCAATATATAATGTATGTAATCTGTTTTTTGTCCCTGCTTTTCAGGGAAAAGAAACAGCCAGATCGCTGTTCTTTGTATGCAGGGTTCTGTGTTTTTGTAAGCACAGAGCTCTGTGTGTGATTGGCCACTGTCAATCAGCTGACTTGAGCCACTGGCTGAAATCAGCTGCCAAATTTGTGCTGTGTCCAATCACAGCACGAGTCCGTCGGGAGGCGCGCGCATGTGTGCCCCGAATCTGGGAAGAGAGCCACGAGAGATACATCACCAGGTACATCACCTGTGTACCCTGGCAATAAGAATTGTAACACCTGATAGAAGAGGAATTTTGAGAACTTCAATCCATTTTTATTGCATTACCTGCTTATCTACTGCCCAGTAATTGTACTGTGAGTGGGCAGCGGCTCCAGGCCAGGCGATGCATGCTATAGTGCCCATTATGCTTTTCTCTTATAGGGTTTTCTTTTTCACCAGGGTTTACAACCTCTTTAAGTGTTGGCAATAATGAAATGGGATGTGTGAAGGATGTGAGATGTATGTCTGTATACATACATAAAAATGTGTGTGCAAAAAATGATAAATACCAAAAAAGGGGGGAAAAGTGACAAAGTAAAAAAACTTTTATTTAGAAAAAGGGAGGGGGAAGAAAAAAGCAAACAGGAACCAAACCCTTATGGCTCCATAGGAAGACAGTGAGTGTGAATGACCTGCTGGATTGGTTGCAAAACCACGAGAGGTATGTTGATAAGTAGAATCCAAGTAAAAAAAAATATATAAGTAAAACTATGCCTAGATATACTGTATCTCAAAAAAGTGAGTACACCCCTGAGTGAAAATGTCCAAATTGGGCCCAAAGTGTCAATATTTTGTGTGGCCACCATTATTTTCCAGCACTGCTTTAACCCTCTTGGGCATGGATTTCACCAGAGCTTCACAGGTTGCCACTGAAGTCCTCTTCCCCTTCTCCATGAAGACATCACAGAGCTGGTGGATGTTAGAGACTTTGCACTCCTCCACCTTCTGTTTGAGGACCCCCCACAGATGCTCAATAGGGTTTAGGTCTGGAGAGATGCTTGGCCAGTCCATCGCCTTTACCCTCGGCTTCTTTAGCAAGGCAGGGGTCGTCTTGGAGGTGTGTTTGGGGTCGTTATGTTGGAATACTGCCCTGCTGCCCAGTCCCCGACAGGAGGGGCTAATGCTCTTCTTCAGTATGTCACAGTACATGTTGGCATTCATGGTTCCCTCAATGAACTGTAGCTCCCTAGTGCTGGCAGCATTCATGCAGCCCCAGACCATGGCACTCCCACCACCATGCTTGACTGTAGGCAAGGCACTCTTGTCTTTGTACTCCTCACCTGGTTGCCGCCACACACGCTTGACACCAAATAAGTTTATCTTGATCTCATCAGACCACAGGACATGGTTCCAGTAATCCATGTCCTTAGTCTGCTTGTCTTCAGCAAACTGTTTGCGGCTTTCTTGTGCATCATCTTTAGAAGAGGCTTCCTTCTGGGACGACAGCCATGCAGACCAATTTAATGCAGTGTGCGGCATATGGTCTGAGCACTGACAGGCTGACCCCCCCACCCCTTCAACCTCTGCAGCAATGCTGGCAGCACTCATACATCTATTTCCCAAAGACAACCTCTGGATATGACACTGAGCACGTGCACTCAACCTCTTTGGTTGACCATGGCGAGGCCTGTTCAGAGTGGAACCTGTCATGTTATACCCCTGTATGGTCTTGGCCACCATGCTGCAGATCAGTTTCAGGGTCTTGGCAATCTTCTTATAGCCTAGGCCATCATTATGTAGAGCAACAATTTTTTTTTCAGATCCTCAGAGAGTTCTTTGCCATGAGGTGCCATGTTAAACTTCCAGTGACCAGTATGAGAGAGTGAGAGGGATAACACCAAATTTAACACACCTGCTCCCCATTCACGCCTGAGACCTTGTAACACTAATGAGTCACATGACAGTGGGGAGGGAAAATGGCTAATTGGGCCCAATTTGAACATTTTCACTTAGGGGTGTACTTACTTTTGTTGCCAGGGTTTTAGACATTAATGGCTGTGTGTTGAGTTATTTTGAGGGGACAGGAAATTTACACTGTTATACAAGCTGTACACTCACTACTTTACATTGTAGCAAAGTGTCATTTCTTCAGTGTTGTCACATGAAAAGATAGAATAAAATATTTACACAAATGTGAGGGGTGTACTCACTTTTGTGAGATACTATAAATGGTCTATCTCAGTGGTGCAGGATAAATGCCAAAGAAAAATAATGACCTATTTTTAAAACCATCCATAAATTTATGAATGGTTGGCACTGGTTCTGCTTTAACTGCTTCCTGCCCTCCGTAGAGTGAAATGACGGATGGGCAGGAGCACTCTCATTCTGGGAGGGCGTCATATGTCCCTGGGACACAGCGCATCACAGATCATGGTAAAGAGCCTATGACGTAGGCTCTTTACCATGTGATCAGCTGTGTCCAATCACAGCTGATCACAGTGTAAACAGGAAAGGCCGGTTATCGACATTCCTCTCCTCATACTGACAGTGTGTAAGGAGAGGAGAGCAGGTAAGTGGCTTCCTTAGTGGGGACGTCTATACTGACCATCGGTGTCCTTATTATCACTGCAGCCCCAACAGTGCTCACCAGTGCTGCCAATCGGTGCCCATCAGTGCTGCCTGTCAATGCCCATCAGTGATGTCTGTCAGTGCCCATCAGTGCAAACTATCAGTGCTGTCGATCAGTGCCGCCCATCAGTGCCACCTATCAGTGCCCATCAGTACCTATCACTGCTGCCTATCAGTGTCCATAAGTGTGGCCTAGTGCCTACCAGTGCCGCCTATAAGTGCCACCTATCAGTGGCCGTCAGTGCCGCATATCAGTGCCCATCAGTGCTACATATTAGTGCCTCCTTATCAGTGCCACCTATTAGTGCCCATCAGTGCTGCCTATCAGTGCTACCAATCAGTACCCATCAGTGCTGTCTATTAGTGCCTCCTCATCAGTGCCACCTATCAGTGCCCATCAGTGCTGCGTATTAGTGCCTCCTCATCAATGCTGCCTATCAGTGCTGCCAATCAGTACCCATCAGTGCTGCATATTAGTGCCTCCTCATCAATGCCGCCTATCAGTGCTGCCAATCAGTACCCATCAGTACTGCATATTAGTGCCTCCTCATCAGTGTCACCTATCAGTGCCGCCTATCAGTGCCAATCAGAGCTGCATATTAGTGCCTCCTCATCTGTGCCTCCTCATCAGTGCCCATCAGTGCCTCCTCATCAGTGCCCATCAGAGCATCCTCATCAGTGCCCGTCAGTGCATCTTGTCAGTGCACAGTGAAGGGGAAAAACAGAAACTAAGAAAGAGGTTTTTTTTTTTCAAAATGTTTGTTTTTATGTTTTTTTTGTTTAGCAAAAAAACAAAAAAAACCCAGTGGTGATTAAATACCACCAAAGGAAAGCTCTATCTGTCTCAAAAAAATTACAAATATGTAATTTGGGTACAGCGTTGCATGATCGCGCAATTGTCAATCAAAGTGCGACAGCGCTGAAAGCTAAAAATTGGCCTGGGCAGGAAGGGGATGACAGTGCCCGGTAGGCAAGTGGTTAAATATAATATACATAGAAGAAAACTCAGACAGCAGGAATCACTGTTCCTAACAAACCAATCCCAAAAACCGGTATCATAAAACAATAGCTCAAGCGGGCGCAGAGCAATATGTAGAGTTAAGGGACTTTCCGCTCATTAGCGAGCCATATAATCATTTCTTGTCTGTGAAGCTGTCATCGGCGGAGTAAAATTGATGCAACTAGCGTGATAAATTCACACTGAAAGAGAAATTAAAAATCACTCTTTAGCCATCATTTTCGTGCCAGCAGACCCAGTCGGCGCGCCTGATATACAGCACTCTGGGTGACAGTAAAAAGGACGTCGAGCATATGTTTATGCACGGGGAACGCGGTTTGGTGTGTACGTTTTTTTGGAAAGGAGACAGGGTAGAAAGTTCCACAATGGATTTTTCTACGACCGGCGGAGTATAAATTACTGGCGCGGCGAAGTCTATTTGAAGAGGAAGACAAATGTTCTGGCAGGGGGGTAATGCCTTGAAGCCGCTGAATGGTTTCCTCTAGGGAACATTGAGAAAGGCCAATGGATTCCAGCAATAACATCTTGACAGGGGTCGTAGACTCGCTCAGATAAATACAGAGGAGAAAAATTAGTGTATACAACAGGAAGAGGAATTCACCCGACTGGTGGAGGGCACGGGAGGAGGATGCTGGATGTACAATCAGGCTCGCCGCACATTCAAATAGGCAACATTAATAATCCTATTAGCACTTTATTGTTCTCTAGTAATTAAATGCAGCTCAATAACGCAGCTCGGCAAAATAGACTACAATAAATCCATTGATACATAGAGGAGGCTTATTACTTTTACAGTGTCTACTTCTTGAAGGACGAGGAAAGATTGCAGCCATCGGGATTCTGCCATGGACTAAAGGACCCTAAAAGAATGGACTGACAATGGCAATGATGACAATTCACCTATACTATATTACCAAAAGTATTGAGACGCCTGCCTTTACACGCACGTGAACTTTAATGACATCCCAGTCTTAGTCCGTAGGGTTCAATATTGAGTTGGCCCACCCTTTGCAGCTATAACAGCTTCACCACTTCTGGGAAGGATGTCCACAAGGTTTAGGAGTGTCTATGGGAATGTTTGACCATTCTTCCCGAAGCGCATTTGTGAGGTCAGGCACTGATGTTAAATATGAAGACCTGGCTCGCAGTCTCAGCTCTAATTCATCCCAAAGGTGTTCTATCGGGTTGAGGTCAGGAATCTGTGCAGGCCAGTAAAGTTCCTCCACCCCAAACTCGCTCATCCATGTATTTATGGGCCTTGCTTTGTGCACTGGTCCAAATAATTTGGTGGAGGGGGGATTATGGTGTGGGGTTGTTTTTTAGGGGTTGGGCTTGGCCCCTTAGTTCCGGTGAAGGGAACTCTTAAGGTGCCAGCATACCAAGACATTTTGAACAATTTTATGCTCCCTTGTTTGTGGGAAGAGTTTGGGGATGGCCCCTTCCTGTTCCAACATGACTGCACACCACTGCACAAAGCAAGGTCCATAAAGACATGGATGAGCGTGTTTGGGGTGGAGGAACTTGACTTGAGTCCTGATCTCAACCCGATAGAACACCTTTGGGATGAATTAGAGTGGAGACTGTGAGCCAGGCCTTCATATTTAACATCAGTGCCTGACCTCACAAATGCGCTTCTGGAAGAATGGTCAAAAATTCCCATAGACACTCCTAAACCTTGTGCACAGCCTTCCAAGAAGAGTTAAAGCTGTTATAGCTGCAAAGGGTGGACCAACTGAATATTGAAGCCTACAGACTAAGACTGGGATGCCATTAAAGTTCATGTGCGTGTAAAGGCAGGCGTCCCAATACTTTTGGTAATATAGTGTATGTTGGTGCTCCTATAAAAATTCATAAGAATCACTGCGCTACTCAAGGCAATATAACACGCTGTTAACACTACAATTAGACAAATTGTGAAGGCATGTAAAAAATGTATTCAAGTGCAGCTCTAACCCAAAAAAATGTACAAATATGCAAACAGTAAACATATGACTATGTGTATAACAACTTAATTGTTCAAATACATTATCTTCAATAAAGTGCTTAATACAAGTGCAAGACAATTGTTGTATCCACATATAATTCATGTAGCCATGTCCCCGACCCTTAAAGGCCCAATGGTGACCTCCAAAGTCAAGGAGAGCTGACATCCATCTTCACAGTGTGGGTTACTAGGCATAGTGGGTGTAGTGCAAATAGAGTACGTTGGGCACCAGTCACTTTGTGAATGCAAAAGAGATTTATTGACTTTTAACAGAACTGGGGAAAGAGGGTTTAGGGCCTGGACACCCTTAGACAGATGCGAAACACTTGGGAGACTCCAAGACAAAAATAGGAACCAAAACGGCTATACAGTTCAAGAGACTTTAAGCTGGATTGCAGCAAGCTGTATCTGTAGACCGCTGTCTCCTATAGCAACTGAACTTGGAACTTTGATGCGGATCTGCACACTGAATGCACAGTGTCCCTGGTTGCAGATCTGCACTCACATTTCACAGTCTCTCACTGTAGATCCTTTCGCTGAGCTCCCAGTCTCTCACTAGACTTCTCAGATCCCAGCCACCGCTGGATGCCTTGAGCTCCTCCACAACTAGCCAGCTGTGGCTCCCAAGTGCCACTCACACTGTCCCGCTGGGTCCCTGACTTGGCTCTTCAGCTCAACCTGCTGAATATTCTGCAAGCCTCACCCCGGCTGGGTCCCTGGCTTGACTCCGCTGAAGCTTTCCCAACTTATTCACCATCCCCGACTGGTGAAAAAGGCTGCTCTGGCACTTCTTCAGACTTCATTGAATCTGGCCTCTGATAACAGGAGGAATTGTCCCTTGCTGGCGACTGCGTCCCCTTTACCTCTGACTCTGGTTCTCCCTTGCCTCTGGCGACAGGAGTGGTCGTCTGACTGCAACTGCTTCCCTTCACCCGTGGCAATTACTGGGTTCTCCGGCTGTCAGAACCCCCTGCAATTTGGTTGAGCTCCCGGCCTGAAGCTCCAACCCTGCGTTGCTTGCTTCCAACTTGGATAGGGCTTGGACTGCCTAGCAACCAGGTACTCCTGGACAGGCCTCAGGCTTCTGGCCTAGCAGCTGGGAGCTTCTTAACACACGTCCACCCAGACAGCCATCCAGGTGGCACAGAACCCCAAATAAATAGGCTCTCCCAGCAGGCCAAGGGGCCGAAGAAAACCCCTGCCAATTGGCTGAGACAACCTATCCACTCATAGTCTGGATTCATTATGCCCTCGTCATTCTAATGCCACAAGCAACAATGCCACCTAGTGACAGAAGAGAGAGGTGCACCAAAGCTTTAGAAAAGTCAAAGGGTAGCCCATATAAATCAGCCAGGCTGGTTACCACCCAGCAAACTAAATTTGTTAGCAACCCATCCTAACACCAGGGTGCTACATCCATATTAACCCATGAAAGATCAGTCCATAAAAAAATTAATAGAAAGATAATATTACCCCTGAGGGTAAATAACAAAAAATCAGTCCATAAAAGTGTAGAAAACAGGGGGTGCTAAATCACCAAGAGCTGAATAGAGTTCAATGCTAAAGCTGGAGATATACTCGACATCGAAAAAGGTTAACCACCATCCGATAGGAAATCACCATAGACTGTGCATCTCCTACAGACTAGGGAGATTGAATACTCTTACCGGACTGTGTGGACCCAATGCCAGCGGCACAGAGTTAACCAAGCATGAAACTGGGAATGTAGTCACTCGCTGGAGACAGCATAGAGGGTCAGCTTCCATGCCACCTCGTCACCAGGTTCAGCCTTGGACTCTACCATTCATAAAAGGAAACATAGTGTAAAACCATAGACTACGCATTCATTGTAAAGGGTAGAACACTTACATCAATGATGATATAAACAGGCATATATTTTTTGTCATATGTTTACTGTTTGCATATTTGTAAATTATGTTGGAGCTCCAGCTGGTAGTCAAAGTCAAATGTTGGAAACCCAGCTAGCGGTTATAAGTTTATACCTAACATTTAGGAGATATTCACCCTGGATGCAGCTGGTGACGTCACCGGTGCATGCGCACTGAAGGACCGGCATACTGTGAGAGCTTCGTGCTGGAGCCGAGGGCTCCTGTGCACATGCGCGGGAGTGACGTCATCGCGGCCTCGGCCACTCATACAGCCGAAGCCCCTAAACCTAGAGGAAAGACTGGTCGAAGATGGAAGCCCCATTAGCAGTGACAGTGCGCCATTGGAGGGCCTCATTCTAAGGTAAGTATTTCATAATGTGCCAGTATGCAATCCATACTAGCACATTTTGCAATTGCCTTACGGGTGTTTTTTTTTTTTTTAACTGCCGCAATTTACTATCGCTTTAACCATAGACCTTCGGAAGATTTTACCCTTTTCACGACCGGACTATTTTTTGCTATTCAGCACTGCAATACTTCGACAATTGCTTGGTCATGCAGCACTGTACCCAAATTAAATTTATAACATTTTTTTTTACACAAAAAGAGCTTTCTTTTGGTGGTATTTGATCACCACTGGGGTTTTTATTTTCTATTATGTAAACAAACAAAAAAAAATGAAAATTTTGAAAAAAAAACAATATTTTTTACTTACTGCGATAAAACATATCCAATAAAAAAAAAAAAAAAATCCAATATCTTCATAAATTTAGGACAAAATGTATTCTGCTACATATTTTTGGGGAAAAAATCCCAATAAGTGTATATTAATTGGTGTGCGTGAAAGGTATAACATCTGCAAACTATGGTACATACTGTATACTGGAATTTGTATTTATTTATTTTACTAGTAATGGCAGTGATCAGCGACTTATAGCAGGACTGTGATAGTACGGCGGACAATCTGACACTAACTGACACTTTGTGGGAACTGGCTAACACTGTCATCACCAGTGACACTAATACAGTGATCAGTGCTAATGATATACACTGTCACTGTACTAATGACACTGGCTGGGAAGGGGTTAACATCTGGGGAAATCAAAGGGTTAACTGTGTGCCTAACAATGCTTGTTTGTGTTTATTGTGTGCTGATTTTGCTAAGGGATGGGCTTTGCAGAGAAACAAAAACCGGCATATCCCCGCTGTCAGGACAGAGCTCTGTGTTGTTTACAATCACAGAGCTCTGTCCTGTCATCCACTACACCGATTGGCGGGTTCCAGCCATCAATCAAGGACACAGGATGTCCTTGGTCCCTTTAAATGTGATTCTCCATTCACCACCAAGCGTTCTCACTTAGTTTCCACGGGAAATGAAGAAACTTGGAGAGCTGTACCTATGGAGGAGGTGACTGCACAGATCTCATTCCAGTAACCAGTGGCAGCTGGTGGTTTTTTTTTTGGGGGGGTGGCAAACAATCTACCTGCCTCCCCCGTTGGGTCACGGACAGGACAGAGGCACCCTCCTCCCCTGCTTCTTTCCGTGCTGCGGGCAACTACTCCCTCGGTCCCCCTGCGGCTCCTCCCTCTTCCTCCTGGCAGCCAATCCCCTTTCGGCCAATCGGATGACAGGTCTCATGACCCCTCCCTGATTGGCCGGGAGGAGGATCAGTGTGAGAATAACGAATATTCATTCGCTATTGTCACACAACTTGGTGGAATCGGGGCGCAGTGCTCTGCGCCCCGAGCCCACCCTTTTTTGAAGCCTATTAGAGCCTCTGGCTCTAATCACATGCTTTAAAGAAACACACCCCCCCATTGGAATCCATGCGTCTGCCCTCCTGATCTACATACAGGACGCCGGATGCATGGATTCCAATGGGGGGGGTTTGAAGCACGTGATTAGACGGGGATGCCCGTGCGCCCCTATTGGATGGGCTGCCACTGACAGCAGGGCCAGATTAAGAGCATCATGGGCCTGGTGCTGAGGATTTTGGTGGGCCTTTCATGCTCCCAACTTTGTGGGAACAGTTTGGGGATGGCCCCTTCCTGTCCCAACATGACTGCACACCAGTGCACAAAGCAAGGTCCATAAAGACATGGATGAATGAGTTTGGGGTGGAGAAACTTAACTGGTCTGCACAGAGTCCTGACATCAACCCAATAGAACACCTTTTGGCTAAATTAGAGCGGAGACTGCAAGCCAGGCCTTCTCATCCACATCAGTGCCTGACCTCACTGTACTTGCATGTGCCGTTTCTTGACTGAGATTGTGCCGTGATTGGCAGCTCCTGTGCTCATGCACGGGAATGACGTCACGCAGCTCCGGCCTGTCGCAGAGCCCCCCGGAAGGAAGAGGGGCAGAAGATGGATGCGGCCTGGAGCGAGGACACCACAGGCTTCCAATGCAGGTAAGTGACACATAATAGACTATGCGATGCATACTAGCCTATTTTGCTTTTAAATTGCAGGGTAACAAAGAGTAACAAAGAGGAAGTAAAACCCATCAGGGTTTACTTCCTCTTTAAAATCATTTGGAAAGAATTAAAAAAATAAAGCAAATGGGATTCATTTTAAATTTCCATAAGCAATGGTATTGTTTTTGGTTTGTAAAGACACCTGTGTGAGTTTGGGGAAATATTCTCGTGAGCTAGGTAGCAACAAGTGAAAGTGACAGAGAAAAAATAATATTTTAACAAAACATGAAAAGATTACACATTGTACCAATCTTAAAAACAAAATAGATTATCAAAATTGCAACATTGTTCTTTGAGACAAAGATACATTTCCTCTCAACATGAAATGGATTTCTTTGGGGAAGTTACAATTATATTAGAATGAATGGCTGAAAATTGCATTGGGCTGCATTGCACCAACTTTTACTCCCAAAAAACCCTCACAGCTCTCATTTTGGTATTTTCTATAGCGCCCTGTAATTACTCCATGGATCTGATCTCTGCACCTAGGAGTAAATAGATGGGGACTTTATCTCTTCTCAGACTTTTTAAGATATTTCAGTGTAGAAATCACTTTTTCACACAGTTTAAAAGCAGATTATCTTTAAACAATATCCCGCAAATTTTAGTACAATTTAGGTGATTATATCATGCGCTAAACATTATTTCCATGTGCACATCTCCAGGTCTTAACTGGAGTAAGGATTTGGGTGTTATCTGTTGCCTGGGCGCTATAGTGAATACTGTTTTGGCGCAATTTAGTGCCATTTGCTGTATTTTGCGCTATAGGGGTGAAAAATGTGGGGAAGGAACAAGACTCAGCCTCTATGCTGTGCTACACTGCACTCTGTGGAACTCAGCTGCCGCCTGTGATTTACATAACAATAGCGCCTGCTGCACGCAAATTACATAACAATAGCGCCTGCCAGTCGCCCTTAATCTACATAACAATAGCGCCTGCCATCCGCAATTTACATAACAATGGTGTACACACACGCAGAGCTAAAGAGCATTAATGACTCACTGGCATGGGCCTATTTTGAGGTAGGGGCTTGGAGCTGCAGCTCCAATAGCCCCTATGTTAATCCGGCCCTGACTGCCAGTTACTACTAATGACTCTAGGTGGAAGGAGAAACTGTTAGAGGGAGATGGCTGCTTAAAGTTCTACATATGCGATCACATGTGACTGCTGCAGACCATCCATTAAATGTAATTAACTATGTAATGTCAAGTGACTCCGAAATGTATGTCGATGTGATATGACTGTCATGCCATTCCCTGACCGAGACAGGGACATGTTCTCTTGGCACCAGTCAACTGAAGGAGCCTGCAGACTGACAACACTCTTACCAGTTACAAGACAGCGACCTAACATTGTCAGCCTGCCACCTGTGTTCCTTCAGTTGGCCATTGGACTGCCCATCAGGTCTACCAGTTTGACTGCCCAGTGTCATAGCTCCCAGCTGTCCCTGATTTCGAGGAACTGTCCCAGATTTGGAACAAAGTGCCTCTGTCCCTCTTTCCTCCTCATTTGTCCCTGATTTTGGTCTGATCTGTACAGTTGTATATAGGGCTGCACTGATATCGGTGCCGATACTAGGCATTTTTGCGAGTATCGGTACTCGTGAAAATGCTCCAATACCGGAAGTGACGTCAGCTGGGGATGGGAACCTCCTCCTCCCCTCCGACAGCGGCGTCCAGAGCAGTAGACATCCCTCCAGCACTGAGCACAGAAATGGTAAGATCATGCCCGATCTAGGGGGGTACTGGGGGTGCCCAAGCCCTCCACCGCCCCTGATGTTTGCCCGCTGTCTCCTATCCCACATTGGTACATGAGCACAGCACTAAGAGCTCCTCCTCCCCATTCCATTCCCTTACAGTTGCCATGTGCACACAATGTTTAGCTAGCTACTGACACTAAGTTGCTGTTCCTACCATGGAATTTCAGAGGTCGGAACTGCAACCAGTAGCTAGCTATACACTGCGCACATTGTAGCTATAAGGGAATGGTATTTCAGCTTCAGTGTGTGCTGTGTGTGGAACAGGAGCTCTGCCTGTGTACAATGCAGTGATGGGAGACAGAGCTCTGCCTAGTGCACTGCCAGCAGTGACCCCTGTACTGTGCCCTCCTACCCCCTGTACTGTGCCCTCCTAACCCCGCCCGTACTAGAATGGTAAAGACACGAGTCACGACCTCCCTAC
>BLSH010485638.1:1135078-1149195 GCA_018402905.1 Glandirana rugosa | reverse complement strand
TAGCAATTCTATATGCTATATATATATATATATATATATATATATATATATATATATATATATATATATATATATATTTATGTTATTTTAATATGGATATTTTAAATGTTTTAAATATAACTTTTTTTAAATGTTTTTAAATATATTTAATTTGTTATATTTATTATACTAGCAAAGGTCGTTGTTGATAACATTAAATTACAATGTGGCTTGTGAAGCAATTCTATATGCTATATATATATTTTTTATGTTATTTTAATATGGATATTTTAAATGTTTTAAATATAACTTTTTTTTAAAATGTTTTTAAAAATATTTAATTTTTTATATTTATTATACTAGCAAAGGTTGTTGCTGATAACATTAAATTACAATGCGGCTTGTGTAGCAATTCTATATGCTATATATATATATATATATTTTATGTTATTTTAATATGGATATTTTAAATGTTTTAAACATAACTTTTTTTAAATGTTTTTAAAAATATTTAATTTGTTATATTTATTATACTAGCAAAGGTCATTTTTGGTAACATTAAATTACAACGTGGTTTGTGTAGCAATTCTATATGCTATATATTTTTTTGTATGTTATTTTAATATGGATATTTTAAATGTTTTAAACATAACTTTTTTTAAATGTTTTCAAAAATATTAAATTTTTTATATTTATTATACTAGCAAAGGTCATTTTTGATAACATAAAATTACAATGTGGCTTGTGTAGCAATTCTATATGCTATATATATATATATATATTTTTATGTTATTTTAATATGGATATTTTAAATGTTTTAAATATAACTTTTTTAAATGTTTTTAAAAATATTACATTTGTTATATTTATTATACTAGCAAAGGTCATTGTTGATAACATTAAATTACAATGTGGCTTGTGTAGCAATTCTATATGCTATATTTTTTTATGTTATTTTAATATGGATATTTTAAATGTTTTAAATATAACTTTTTTTTAAAATGTTTTTAAAAATATTTAATTTTTTATATTTATTATACTAGCAAAGGTCATTTTTGATAACATTAAATTACAATGTGGCTTGTGTAGCAATTCTATATGCTATATTTTTTAATGTTATTTTAATATGGATATTTTAAATATAACTTTTTTAAAAATGTGTTTAAAAATATTAAATTGTTTATATTTATTATACTAACAAAGGTAGTTTTTGATAACATAAAATTACAATGTGGCTTGTGTAGCAATTCTATATGCTATATATATATATATTTATGTTATTTTAATATGGATATTTTAAATGTTTTAAATACAACTTTTTTTAAATGTTTTTAAAAATATTTAATTTGATATATTTATTATACTAGCAAAGGTCGTTTTTGATAACATTAAATTACAATGTGGCTTGTGTAGCAATTCTATATGCTATATATATTTTTTTTTATGTTATTTTAATATGGATATTTTAAATGTTTTAAATATAACTTTTTTTTAAATGTTTTCAAAAATATTTAATTTTTTATATTTATTATACTAGCAAAGGTAGTTTTTGATAACATAAAATTACAATGTGGCTTGTGTAGAAATTCTATATGCTATATATATATATATTTATGTTATTTTAATATGGATATTTTAAATGTTTTAAATACAACTTTTTTTAAATGTTTTTAAAAATATTTAATTTGATATATTTATTATACTAGCAAAGGTCGTTTTTGATAACATTAAATTACAATGTGGCTTGTGTAGCAATTCTATATGCTATATATATTTTTTTTTATGTTATTTTAATATGGATATTTTAAATGTTTTAAATATAACTTTTTTTTAAATGTTTTCAAAAATATTTAATTTTTTATATTTATTATACTAGCAAAGGTAGTTTTTGATAACATAAAATTACAATGTGGCTTGTGTAGAAATTCTATATGCTATATATATATATATTTATGTTATTTTAATATGGATATTTTAAATGTTTTAAATACAACTTTTTTTAAATGTTTTTAAAAATATTTAATTTGATATATTTATTATACTAGCAAAGGTCGTTTTTGATAACATTAAATTACAATGTGGCTTGTGTAGCAATTCTATATGCTATATATATATTTTTTTATGTTATTTTAATATGGATATTTTAAATGTTTTAAATATAACTTTTTTTTAAATGTTTTCAAAAATATTTAATTTTTTATATTTATTATACTAGCAAAGGTCGTTTTTGATAACATAAAATTACAATGTAGCTTGTGTAGCAATTCTATATGCTATATATATATATATTTATGTTATTTTAAAATGGATATTTTAAATGTTTTAAATATAACTTTTTTTAAATGTTTTTAAAAATATTAAATTTGTTATATTTATTATACTAGCAAAGGTCATTGTTGATAACATTCAATTACAATGTGGCTTGTGTAGCAATTTTATATGCTATACATTTTTTTATGTTATTTTAATATGGATATTTTAAATGTTTTAAATATAACTTTTTTTTAAGTGTTTTTAAAAATATTTAATTTTTTATATTTATTATACTAGCAAAGGTCGTTTTTGATAGCATTAAATTACAATGCGGCTTGTGTAGCAATGTTATATGCTATATATATTTTTTTTCTTCTTTTTTTTATGAAAGTGGAGTTATCCTCAGATAAACCTTTTATATTGTCCTTAAAAGTGCGATGTGGAGGGAGTGGAACCTAAAAAAATCTAAAAAGAAAAAACTTGGAAGAGCGGAGATTTAGGAAGTCAGGCCGTCTAAAGTGATTCATAAGATTACACATTTGGCCTGATTGTTTCTTTACTTGCAGACAAACATGTTTGATGCGTTTCCTTCAGGATGTGACAGGGAATGAGTCAGAGCGCTGTCCATAGTGCTGAACGCATCCATCCTGCTAGACACAACCTGAGCGGCCAGCCAGCAGGCTGACTCTAATCGCAGGAGAATGCACAACCCTCAGACACGACATAGACTCATCAACGCCGGGCGCTGCCACGTCGCTGTCACCGACCATTATCTGTAAAATGTAAACTGGATTGCTTCATTAATAAAGGGACAGATTTGTTCTCTAGCTCATCTGTCACACTAAACACATTTAAAGGGGAATGATCTTTAACCACCTCAATACCGGGCACTTTCACCCCCTTCCTGCCCAGACTATTTTTCAGCGCTGTCGCACTTTGAATGACAATTGCGTGGTCATGCAACATGGTAACCATGTGCATTTTTTTTATCATTTTCAGCTTTCTTTTGGTGGTATTTAATCACTGCTGGGTATTTTATTTTTTACTAAAAAAAAAAAAAGACCGAAAATGTAAAAAAAAAAAGTTTTTCCTTGTTTTTGGAGTAAATTTTGTAAATAAGTAATTTTTCTCCTTCACTAATGTGTGCTGATGAGGCTGTGCTGGTGGGCACTGATGAGGTGGCACTCATGGGCACTGATGAGGCGGCACTTATGGGCACTGATTAGGTGTCACTGATGAGGAGGCACTAATATGCTGCACTTATGGGCACTGATGGGTGGCACTGGTGGGCACTGATGGGGGCACTTGTGGGTACTGATTGGTGGCACTGATGGGCATTGATAGGTGGCACTGGTGGGCACAGATAGGTGGCACTAATGGGTAGCACTGATGGGCATTGATGGGCAGCAGTGATGGGCAGCACTGATAGGTGGCACTAATAGCCAGCACTGACTGGCATCACTAATGGGCACTGATTAGTGGCACTTGTGGAAACTGATTGCTGGCATTGGTGGGCACTGATTGCTGTCACTGGAGTGGGCACTGGTTGCTGTACTGGTGGTGCTAATGGTAATCAGGGCACTGATGATCAGTGCCCTGATTACATCCTTAGATGTCCTCTGTGAGGAGATGCCGCTGATCGGCTCTCCTTGGCACACACTCTGTCAGTGTGAGGCGAGGAGCGCCAATTACTGGCACTTCCTTGTTCACATGTGACCGGCTGTGATTGGTTACAGCCGATCACATGGTTAAAGAGTCGCGGCCACGGCTCTTTGCACAGATTGGGGTCGCGCCATGTCCTGGCAACACGGCGTGGCTCCAATGGGCGTGCCGCGTGCCCATTCTGGGATGACGCCATTTGACGTCGTCCCGGAACAAGAGCCACACCGCCCCTCCGTCATTTGACGGTGGGAGGACAGCAAGTGGTTAAAGCGCAACTAAACTCTCTCAATCAACATGAACTATTTTTAATCATTGGGCTGGTAGCATTGGTAAATCAATAGGAAGGTTGATTATATTTACTTGTGTTGAACATTTTTACATTTCTTCAGTTACTTCCTGGTTTCTGGCCTAGGCAAAAATGATGTCATACATCCCAGCAGTTTTCGGGAGGGGAGGAGTGGCTCTCTCAGCCAATCACACCCTTCTGCCGTTGTTCTGTCAGGCTAGGAAACCCATCAGATAACGGAAGTGATGTCCCATCAGCTGACTGACCAAAAATACTTACTGCGCATGCGTGGCACCGCTAATCAGTTTCCTAATCTGACAGAACACGAAGGCAGAAGGACATCTTGTTACACCCAGCGGAATCTTGTATTTTACACTTGTTTTAGCAGTAAACTGAGCTTATATACTGAAATAGAGTATTTTGAAATCCGTGAAACTGTTTTGATGTTGAATTTTAAAAGCAGCAGCAAGCCTGCAGTGAGAAGGTGGTGACAGCCACCTTGGTACACCCTGCACTGCTCAGCACCAAACTTATAGTCATAAGGTGCTGACGGACATTTTTGGACACCCTCACAGCCATCCCAGCACCCCGCTTGAGTGCTCCTATCAGTATACCACTTCCTCCAGTCTGGACATCGATATCACATATTATAGCCGCATAGTATAGAAGACTAGCTGACAAATAGCTTGTATAAAACTGGAACGTTTATTGAACAAACTCACACAGAATATATACCCAACAGGAGGACATCCCCTTCCTGATCATAGTTACATAGTCAGGTTGAAAAAAGACACAAGTCCATCTAGTTCAACCAAAAAAAAAAAACCATTTATATATATATATATATATATATATATATATATATAAAACCAAAAAACCCCAGCAAAGCATGGATCCAATTTGCTATAACAGGGAAAAAAATCCTTCCTGATTCCCCGAGAGGCAATCGGATTCACCCTGGATCAACTTTACTTAAAAATTATCATATTACCCTAACAATCAGAGGCATAACTAGAACCTTCAGGGTTTCGGTGAAATAAATTATGAATAACCCTGGCCAGGGCCCTTCCCTCTTCACACTGAACCTGGGGCCCTTTACTCCTATCGTGGGTCCCTTTATTAAGGTACCGCAGCGGGGCCCTTTCACAGGTTCTGCAGCGCGCCCCCTTTCTGCCATCTTCCGGCCTCCCTATGGTGGTGAAATGCCAGGGCCCGGTCACAATTGCAACCTTTGCAATACTGATCGTTCCCTCACTGGTGTCAGTAGTTTTTAATTTTTATTATTTTTTACCATTTGATTTTATTTTTTTTACAATTTTATTTTTACAATTTTTTTTTAGGAGCTCTGTTGGGGGGCTTTGATGAGATATCAGGGGGTCTAAACAAACCTCAGCCCTCAATCTCCATCTGTGTAGCCTCATCTGCACAGAATGAATGGACAGGAATAGTTGTGCACCAAGCCTCCCATTCATTCAGAAATGGAAGTATAGTAAAAACAGTTTAATATGCTTCAGTTATGAATGAATCAATTGGTACCAATCACTGACTATGTCCATTCAGAAAAGGAAGGAGCTGGAAAATGACAAATTTACCGACCCGTTCCCATCTCTCCATCATGACACATCTTCTACAGCAGCTGGCAGGAGAGAGGAGGGGGGAAGACAGCAGCTCTGTGGGGGGACCAGGGAAGCACACAGGGGCCCTGGGAACAGCAGAAGACAAGTAACCTGGATAGAGGAAAATGGAGAAGATTGGGTCCTCTAAATGCCACCCCCTATTCAGGTGTACAAGGGAGGCACATGGGCCCCCTGGACCATGGGGCCCGATTGCAGTTGCAACTCCTGCAACCCCTATCGTTACGCCCCTGCTAACAATACATACTGTACATAGGAATATAATTACCATAGCTAAACCACAACCAGCATGCACTAGAAACATTAAATTAATTAAACAACTAATCACAAAGTACACTACACATTATCATAAGTTCAACATCCCCATAGTAGTTTGCTATCAGACAATGGGTGAGTTAATTAGCATAATTAACAATACAAACAGTGATATCACCTCACCTCAGACAAGTAGGCCGAAGGTATTTTGGTCAGTCAGCCGACGGAACGTCACTTCCGTTACCTGATCTGACGGGTTTCCAAATCTGACAGAACAACTGCATGCCTGAGCTAAGGGCAGATGGATTCCAGGAAGTAAATGCTACATGGATCATCTGCCCTTACTCAAGAAATGCTAGGGGGTGTTTTTCAAAAAAAAATCTAGACAAAATAAAGCATGGAGGAATGAGGGTTTTTTAAACACATGGGTACTAAGTACTAAAAAAGTTGCTACATCACAGCCACCAGTCAGATTCGGCCCCCTGCCATCATAGCCCTACCCCACGAGCACTGTGCTTACAGTGTATTGATACAGAGGGTGATGCTGATGCCAACACATCAGAGCCGCTCTCCACATCATCCAGGATCACCCACCATTGATAGAAAGATGACCCAGTGCATCAGATTACTGACCAGAAGACAATAGGAAAGGGTAAGTATTTATTTATTACAGGAAATTCTATAGCGCTGCCAATTTACCCAGCGCTTTACATATATATATATACAGTATATACAGTCACCGGCCACATTATTAGGCACACCTGTTCAATTGCTTGGTAACACAAATTGCTAATCAGCCAAACACATGGCAGCCACTTAATGCATTTAGGCATCTAGGCGTGGTGAAGATGACTTGCTGAAGTTCAAAACGAGCATCAGAATGGGGAAGAAAGGAGATGTAAGTGACTTTGAACGTGGCAAGGTTGTTGGTGCCAGACAGGCTGGTCTGAGTATTTCAAAAACTGCTGATCTACTGGGATTTTCACGCACAACCATCTCTCGGCTTTACAGAGAATGGTCCAAAAAACAGAAAATATCCAGTAAGCGGCAGTTGTGTGGAGAAAAATGCCTTGTTGAGGTCAGAGGATATTGGGCAGACTGGTTCCAGATGATAGAAAGGTAACAGTAACTCGCTACACCCAAGGTATGCAGAATACCATCTCTGAATGCACAACACATCCAACCTTGAACCCGATAGGCTACAGCAGCAGAAGACCACACCGGGTGCCACTCTTGTCAGCTAAGAACAGGAAACTGAGGCTACAATTGGCACAGATCACCAATACTGGACAATAGAAGATTGGAAAAACGTTGCCTGGTCTGATGAGTCTCCATTTCAGATGGTAGAATCAGAATTTGTTGTAAACAACACGAAAGCATGGATCCATCCTGCCTTGTATCACGGGTTCAGGCTGGTGGTGGTGGTGTAATGGTGTGGGGGATAATTTCTTGGCACACTTTGGGCCCCTTAGTGCCAATTGGCCATTGATTAAACCCCACGGCCGACCTGAGTATTGCTGCTGACCATGTCCACCCCTTTATGACTGCAGTGCCCCCATCTTCTGATGGCTCCTTCCAGCAGGATAATGCACCACAAAGCTCCAATCATCTCACCACTGGACAATGAGGTCACTGCACTCCAATGGCCTCCACACTCCCCACATCTCATCCAATAGGGACCCTTTGGGATGTGGTGGAACGGGAGATTGGCATCATGGATGTGCAGCCGACAAATCTGCAGCAACTGCGTGATTCTATCATTTCTCTATGGAGCAAACTCTCTTTTGTTTCCAACACCTTGGTGAATTTATGCCACAGAGAATGAAGGCAAAAGGGGGTCCAACCCGCTACTAGCAAGGTGTACCTAATAAAGTGGCCAGTGAGTTTATATCAAAGTGCTAAATGTGCAGAAATACAAATTACGTCAGTTATTGCAGTCAAAAATACTAAAAAAGTGCTACATGCAATGTGCAAAATGCAAATAAGCAAATGCATATAAAATATGTGAAAACGATCCATATATCCATAGTATGCAACTATTTCAATTTGCGTTTAATATTCAAAAAGAATAAAGTTACTGTAAAAAAAGTTCATGCAAAAAACTTCATGCAGTTCATTAGTTTCCCATGTAATGCCAAACCACAAAATCTTTTGTGAATCCGTTATAAATTCTGCTGGTGTTCACCAAAATAAAGTTCTCTCCGCCACCGGGTGTACGAAATAAACTCACCAGAGCCCGGCGCTGGTAAAATGATAAACCAGCAGATAGCGCATATCACTCTGGGAGTAACACTCTATAGATCCACAACTCTCCACTCAGAGATCACCCATCAGGATTATCCCACATAACTCACATGAAGGAAGGAAAAGAGGAAGCTCCCATAGCTTAAAACATCTAACAACTCCTTTAACCACTTCAGCCCCGGAAGGATTTCCCACTTTAGGACCAGAGCACCTTTTGCGATTCGGCACTGCGTCGCTTTAACTGACAATTGCGCGGTCGTGCGGCGTTGTACCCAAACGAAATTTGCGTCCCTTTTTTCCCACAAATAGAGCTTTCTTTTGGTGGTATTTGATCCCCTCTGCGTCATCTCTGATCACCGCTATAATCAAAAAAGTGCGACAATTTTGCAAAAAACACAATATTTCTTATTTTTTGCTAAAATACAAATCTAAAAAAATTATATGAAAAAACTAAATTTTTTTCATCGGTTTTGGCTGATTTATATCCTTTCTCATATTTTTGGTAAAAAAAATTTGCAATTTGCGTATATTGATTGGTTTGCACAAAAGTTGATGAGAATTCATTTTTGGGATTTTTAGTTTTTTTTAAATTTTTTACTAGTAATGGCGGCAATTCTCGATTTTTAGCAGGACTGCGATATTGCAGCGGACACGTTCAACCATTTTAACACTTTTTTGGGACCATTACCATTTATACAGCGATCAGTGCTATGAAAATGTACTGATTACTGTGTAAATGTCACTGGCAGGGAAGGGGTTAACCTGCAGGGGGCACTCTAAGGGTTAACTGTGTTCCCTGTGTGAATTCTAACTGTATGGGGGCTTTGCTGAGTGGGGGAGGAGAGTGATCGCGGCTCCCATACACAGACCTCTGTTCTGTCACTGCGGGGTAGTGATCGCGGGTAGCCGGCGGACATCAAGTCCGCCCCACCCGCTCCCTGGCTTGCCTGGAACACAGTGAGTGCGCAAGCGCGCCTCCGGTGCTGTGCGGGCTCACGATCAGCGATCTCGCAGCCACTGTCAGGTGATGGCGGTTTGCGTTATCGAACCACTTTGCCGCTGTCAAATGACTTTCATCCTTCCTCCTCCCAGGCACCCCCCCACCCAAGATGCATGAGCATTATGTGTCAGAAAGCCCCCCTCAAAAAAAATAGCACTCACCTGCTTTCCCTCTAAGCATACATTCCTCCTCCCAGTACAAATCTGCTTCCTCTGCTGAAAGTCCCCCATCACAAATACCCCCACCCCAAATAAATCCCTTGTTAAATCCTCTACCTTTCATATCCCACATATCCCATAACCCCTCCCCCCCTACACTCTAAATCCCCACTCCCAGCATAAATTAACCACCCTCCCCCTCCTAGCACAAATCCCCCCCCCCCTCAAGTTTCCTCTACTAGCAC
This sequence comes from Glandirana rugosa, assembly GCA_018402905.1. NCBI lineage: Eukaryota > Metazoa > Chordata > Amphibia > Anura > Ranidae > Glandirana > Glandirana rugosa. Next base: position 1,139,479 of record BLSH010485638.1, on the reverse strand, counting down.
AAATCCCCCCCATAAAATGTCCCCTTCTAACATAATTCCCCTCCCCCTCTACCATATCACCTCTTCTAGCACAAACCCCCCAAATCCTCCCTCCTAGCACCAATCCTCATCCCCCACAACTACCCCCCAACACAAATGACAGTCACCAGCTCTCTGCTCACGAAGCTGCAAGAACTGAACGATCAGCGGTGTCCCATTGTTTTCAATGGGCAGGGAAGGTATAGGAGGGGTGAATACACCGCTCCCATACCGCTGTAAAGATGCGGCTTGCAGGACTTTTTTTTACCATCCCGCAAGCGCACCGCCCCAGTGTGAAAGCACTCGGGCTTTCACACTGGGGTGTATTGGGGGGCGTTTTTCAGGTGCTTTTTAGCCGCTATTTATTGTGCAAAAGCACCTGAAAATCGCCTTGGTGTGAAAGGGGTCTTAGGCACCCTTGTATGATTGCCTTGTCATGTGACACTCTTTTAGCATTTGTGCTTGTGGTAAATGGCAGTTGACATATGATTATGACTAAACTGTAAAAAAAAAAAACAGAATTACACAAACATATTTTAGAGAGATGGAAAACCTGACGCTTTTCATCTCTATAAAGTGCTATGTAGCTTGAAAAGGAAGTCAATTAGTGTCACTGATTAAAACACCTAAATATGACTTTCATTTGGCATCTAAAGTGTAGATGGAGACATTCCTCAATCTAAGCGCGGCATCTAAGCATGGAAAGCGTGAGCACCGCCAAAGAAGATTAGAGGATTAAAACATCAGTGATTTCAATGTCTACAAAGCTAAAATTATTTACAGTTGCATAGCGAGCCTTGTTCATCAAAATGTCTGCAATAAAAACTGTCTATGTTGCCCCAAGGCAACTCTCAGATATGATACGTTCACTCTAGAACTGTCATTTTTCAGTGGAGTCTGCTCTGGGGCGACACAGATTTTTATTTTCCGACACTTTGATGAATGAGGTTCAGGATCATCTATCTGCCCATTTTCCTATTTTTACCGACTGCCTACAAGTGGTTGCTTGCATCTCAAACCCTCTTCAGCTGCTGAGGAACTACAAGGCCTAGTGTTCTAAGGGAGACAAATAGTAGCTTATAGAAAATGTAAGAATTCATAGTCCTGATCAGAGCTGGGACAAGTGGTGGGTGGAAGGGGCGGCTGGCCTGGGAGCAGCGTGTAATGTAGGGATGGGGGGCGCCCCAAGTTCCTTCTATTATAAGGCTGACAGGACTAGTGACTCGGACTACAAAGGGGATACCACCCCACAAACTGTCATACACTGTCAAAATACACAGCATACTTGAACCAACATACTGGGAAGACATAGAAAAACTGCCAAAGTGTGAAGACAATAAATGGAGAAAGGCAGCAGAAGAATTAAAGTCACTTCAAGAAAATAAAACCTGGACACTCACAGAACTCCCTCCTAACCACAAAACTATAGGAAATAAGTGGACTTTCAAAGTAAAATCAGACGCAGAAGGCAATATCCACAAATACAAAGCCAGACTAGTTGCCAAGGGTTACTCCCAGAAATTTGGTGAAGATTACCATGAAACATTCGCTCCCGCCTTAAAACACTCCACCATCAGAGCGCTTCTTAGCGCTGCAGCCGGGGAGGGCATGCAAGTGAAACCCCTAGATGTTAAAACTACTTTCCCATATGGAGACATTAAGGAAGCTCTCTACATGGAGAAACCACCAGGGTTTGAGCAAGGAGATAATCTTGTGTGTAAACTTCAGAAGAGCATCTACAGGCTTAAGCAATCTGCAAGGATGTGGAATGAGAAAGTCAACAAAGTGCTTACTAGAGAGGGATTCTCAAGAAGTAAAGCAGACCCCATCTCTACTCCAGGAATCAAGGAGACCGATGGATATACATCCTTATTTATGCCGATGATATTACAACTTGTTTTGAACAAGAAGGGGATTACAATCATTCTGAAATCAAAGAGCTAGGGAACGTTAGCTATTATCTGGGAATCCAAATAGAGAGAGAAGAAGATGGAAGTTATCTCAAAAAATCTCCAAAACATTGGAACAATTCCATATGCAAGATGCAGAGGAAGTGAAAACTCCTATGGAACCAGGCTGTCTAAAGAGCAATGAAGCGGAAATCTTGCTACCCAACAATGACATGTATCACAGGGCAATCAGTAAGCTGCTATATGTTGCCACTGTGACAAGACCAGACATAGCCGCAGCAGTGGGCATACTATGCAGGAAAGTTTCAGCTCCCATGTCAGTGTGACTGGAACACATTAAAAAGAGTGATGCAATACCTCAAAGAAACAATTCAGATGAAGTTACGGTTACCAGCAACATCTAATGCAACACTGGTTGAATAATTGGATGTTGATTGGGCCAGGGACCGCACAGAATACAAATCCACAAGTGGATTTATCTTCCAGTATGGGGAAGAAACCATAAGTTGGTCTAGTAGAAAGCAAGCAACTGGCGCTCTATCTTCAACTGAAGCAGAGTACATTGCAGCAGCATACGCATGTCAAGAAGCGATATGGATTTGGCAACTTTTTCTGGACATTGGGACATGTCAAAACGAATTCCCATTTTTGAAGACAACCAGGGTTGTATAAAACTTATGCAATCAGAAAGGGTCAATCCTAGGACCAAACACATCAATGTCAAGTGTCTCCTGCTGAGGGACAATCAAGAGCAAGGTGTTATTGACATTCAATACTGCCTATCAGAGAAGATGACTGCTGATGCACTCACTCAACATTTGTTGAAGGAATGTCATATCCAGAAGAAGCTGAATATAATTTGGCAAAACACATGCTGTTGAGAAGGGGTGTTGGAAAAGTACAACAGCAAAGTTGCTTTATAAACTGAACTATATATATATACATTGTACCTTTCTATCCAGCAGGTGGCACTGCAATATGATAGTATGTATTCTATGGTACAAAGTAATAACAGGATGTACTGTCTGTATCTAAATGTGTACTTGTATACTTCTGTTGTCCTGTCTGTCTGTCTCCATGATGATAAAAGCCATGTAATATGTTTCTCCATAAAAGTAAAGCCATTTGCTGTATCCAAGAAGCTTTCAAAGCATAATTCAATACCCTGCTAATAACTGCAAGGTTAAACCCAGAAGCCAACTGACCAGTAGGCTTAACTTGTTATAGCCTTTTATTTTTTTCATCTTCCTTGACCAGCGACCGCTCGTTCTAATTTTTCACTAAGTGGCTCCTGAATTTAATTTTTCCACTCTTGGGCTACTGTTTCGTTCGTATAGCTCCCAGTTTCATTAAATAGGCCAGAAAGAGGTTAAGAAGAAAAACAAGGAGAAGGTGACAATCCGTCGAGGAGTTGATAAATACACTATTTAAAGAATAGGTGCTGTGCTACTGGAGGATAGCCTGTGACTTGTCTAATCCTGCAGGACCTGTACATCCCACGTCCAAGTCGTGAGGTCAGGGCTGACAGGTGCGATTCAATGGAATGATTAAAGCGGTGAGGCTGGATCAATAAACATGGCAGCGATCGTGCACCCGGAGCTTAATGTGACAGCGCTGACAGGGGTGTGAGCCAGACGGCGTTACAATCTTTGCTACACGGTGATGAAAGATGAGAGAGGCAGATTATCACGCAGGTATTAGAAGCAGCATAATGCTGTGTATGTATGCAGACTAGCTCTGTTATCCTATTCATACACCCAGAAGGCTAAGGCCAGCAGAAAACACGCAGAAAAGCAATGAAAGGATAATTGTAGTGTTTGAAGCAAATCTTAAAGGGGAACTAAACTCTCTCAATCAATATTAACTAGTTTAATCGTTATGCAGCTAGCATTAGTAAATAGATAGGAAGGTTTATTATATTCACTTTTTTTTTCCTTTTTAACAAAATACGTTTTATTGAATTTCATGTCATCCCCTAGTATTCATCCCAGAGTTCTAAGAGAACTTTGAGATACAGTAGTTGGACCATTAACAAATCTTTTTAATCAATCTCTTCTAACAGGAGAAGCTCCCCATGATTGGTGGATAGCTAATATTGTACCTATCCACAAGAAGGGCAGCAAGGTAGAAGCTGGCAATTACAGGCCAGTGAGTTTAACATCAATTGTAGTCAAGGTAATGTGACCGGACATTAACGGTCGAAGATGGAACGACGGGAAGAACACCTATCCATGTTATAATCGATAGGTGGTTAGTACCCCTCGAAGAGGACAATCTTCTCTAACTAATTTTTCTAAACAATTACCAGGTTGATGACATAGAGTTTCAAGAGAATCTTGAGACCCTACTTATGATCCCCTACTGTACTTTAAGTTATTTTGCATAAAACAATTTTTCCTTTTTTTTTCACTTATATTATTTGGAAGGATAGATAAATGATTACGATCGACGTATTGCTAATTTGATCAATTAT
>BLSH010485638.1:1115383-1128360 GCA_018402905.1 Glandirana rugosa | reverse complement strand
TCTCGCGGCTCCGGCCAGTCACAGCGCCGGAGCCGCGTACCCGGAAGCAAGATCCGGGTGAAGATGTCCGCTGCCACGGAGGGGACCAAGCGGCTCGGTCGGATCTTCGTTCAAGGTGAGTATTTCATAATGAGCTATGCGGTGCATACTAGCTCATTATGCTATTATCTTGCAGGTTTTTATTTTTTTTTTTTTTAAAAATTTGAGTAGACAACCGCTTTAAGTGATACACTATGAGGGTCTTTCTTGCTTGTTCCCCATGATTATACATACTGGAGAGGAACGAGTGCCTGTGGATGCGGTTCTTGGGAAGGTCATTGTGTGATGAGCCCCCTCTATTCTTGGAAAGATGAGCCTATCTATCTTTGACCTCTGGTGAGCCCCCAATGTGTGCACACGCATGTGGTGACCGATGGTGAAGGATACGCTATCAAAAACAGCATAGTTGCACGATTTAAGGAGTATTTATCCCTGCACTTTATTCAATGTTGCACAATTGATTTTTTTGCACTACCACCTTGGTTTTTGCATTTAAGTGATTGAAGGTGAAGGACTCAGCTTTGAAGCAAGTTGGCTGTTTGATTCAAGGAGGACATACCTTTGCACTTCATTGAGGATTGCACTGTTGAGACTTTTTGCACTAGCACTTTGTTTGTATTTTTTGCACTAAATTGTTTTGCACAATATATATTCAGTTTTAGCGCTGCTTTCACTATCACGGATATAGATGATCTTCGGAGTTTTTTATATATTTATAGCAGCTGCTTTATTTCCATTTTTAATCACTTTATATATTTGTTAATAAGGAGCGCAGTGTTACTGTTCTATTTATATTGATACTTCTTGCGACCTTCAAGAGGGCAGCGCTACAGAGGCAAAAAGGAAACCCCAGGGCCGGCGCGTTCAGGAGAGGAGCATTTTGATGCAAAAAGCACCTGTCGCGCAATCTTAAACGCATCTACACCTGCTTAAGTTTGCTTGTTCATTCATTTCAATGGCCAAGAATAAATGAATATTCTGGCCCATGAGATGAATGAATTCCAAAATGCTTGACGTGCCTGACCGCATCTAAAAGCGTTTGAAAAAACATGGGTTTGGGCACTTTTTAGCGCTGCTTTTTTACTGCTGGGAGAAAAGCGTTTAGAAGAGTTGCAGTGTGCATGAGGCCTAAGGCTCCATTCACACCCGAGCGTACTGGAAACGTGGTGTGATTTTGCTGCAATTGTCAAGTGATAAAACGCTAAAATAGTGGCATAAAATCACACTGCCAAACGCGCCTAGCTGTTTGCCAAAATGTGTCAGTTGAGATTCTTTGGTGCATTTTTGGAGCAGAGGGAGCCCCCCAAGGGGACAAAGTACATGTAGTATTTTATCCTATCTTCTTACTTGCTTTGTAATCCTAGCTATGAGGTCACACAGCATGCCCCCACCCCACAGTAATCCGACAACATAGCTGACAAGGAGACGGCAGCTTGGTAACTGATGCTTGTCTCAGCTTCAAGCATGTGCCCGAGACAAATGGCGGCAAGAGGAATGCATGAGGGGGGGCGTGACAACCTCTCAGGACTCTGTATTCCTCTTGCCGCCACTTGTCCCAGGCAAGTGCCTGGAGCCAAGACAAACATCAGTTGTCATGCAAAAGTCTTCTTGATAGCGAAGTTGTCTGAAGGCTGTGGGTGGAAGGGAGGAACCCTGTTCAACCTGGTAGCTTGTCCACTGTCCACTTGTGGCCCCCAATCACAATATTGAATGCTTGTAATTAATAATAATTTCTCATGAACAGTAAGTAAAAAAAGAGTAATGTAGAGATCCTGGGACACGGCATCATCAGGATTGGGAGATCCACAATGCTGGACTGTACTGGCAAATCTGGGGCAGTTGGGATCTATGCATTGGCCACCTAGGAGAGGCCATACCCATGACGAATGTAATATATCCTTGTGGATCGAAGGGTTTATCCCAACTTAATATCAAAAAACAGAGATTGGCCATAGCAAGCAGTCAGAGGGGAGATTGACTAAGGCCCCTTTCACACGAGTGGAGCCCGTGTTGACAGGCTCCACTGCTCAGCGGGGATCCATCCGTTTATCCCTGCTGAGCAGGCGGATGACAGGATAGTCTCTGCACTCCATGCAGAGACTGACCTGTCACAGTTCCATTCTCCTCTATGGAGGATTGGATGAACACGGACCATCTGTCCGTGTTCATCCAATCCGATCCGCCAGGCGGATGAAAAATAGGGTTTCCATCCGTCTGTTTTTGGCGGATCGGAGCGGATTGGATATCAGCGGACATGTCACCGCTGACATCCGTCGCTCCATAGAGGAACGATCCACTCGTGTGAAAGTGCCTAAAGCTGATGCACACAGAATCTGGGGCAGCTGTGCATAGTAACCAATCGTCTTTCAGGTTTTATTGTCAAAGCTTAATTGAACAAGCTGAAGTTGGAAGTTGATTGGTTACAATGCACAGCTGTACCAGATTCTGAGTGCTCCAGTTTTAGTAAATCTCCCCCAAATGTTCTAACCCAGGATTTCTCAACCAGGGTTCCCGGGAACCCTAGGGTTCCTCCAGAGGTTGCTAGGGATTCCTTGAGCAATGGTCAATTTCTACCTCCCAGATAAATTCCCAATGATACCATTGATCGTTTTAGCCATCTGTAGGGGGGTAATTGTTCCCAATGACCACAAGTGTAAGGAGCATTCCTTCCATTGACCATCACACTAATGTATCATGAGTTGTAGATTTTTCATTTTTAGCAGGGGATCCCCCAGATCGGAGAATAATTTCAAGGGTTCCTCAGTGTTAAAAAGGTTGAGAAAGGCTGTTCTAACCTAATCCACAAATAATAATCAGGTGGTTATGGACTGCCTTAGTACAAGGGTAATTCATGTTTTTTTCAGTGGCTGTGTTTTTGCTGATGCAGACAATTGAAGGTCTCAGTAAATTCATGAAAGTGTGTGTTTTGCACATGCAGCATTGTCAGTCTGCCTTTTTTGCCTCTCTGGAATGATGGAAGTATGACCGGGTCTGTGGCATTTGCATAAGCATTTAGAAGTAAAAGGCGGCCCTCAATCTCTGTCGGAAAGTTGTGAGCCATGCCAAAGCCTTGAGCAGATTCATTCTTATTAGTGAGGAGTTCTGTTTGTTAGAGTCAGTGACATGCAATGATAAAAACTATCCAGCCACCTCCCTTACATTCCACAATCCATACAAACAAATACAGGAAACTGATACATATATACAAAGGGGAGAGTGGCACTCATGGGTCTGGAAAGGTGAACGCACAATGGCGGGTTTAATCAACGTTTCGACGAGTCACAAGCTCGTCTTCCTCAGGCCGACAAGCTTGTGCCTCGTTGACACATCGAATTAAACTGCCATTGTGCATTCACCTTTCAAGACCCGTGAGTGCCGCTCTCTCTTTTGATTATATGCACTACAGTCTTTGCTGTGCACCCGGTCCCATTTTTAATCCCTGACTTGTGTGGTGACAGCCATTGGATATTATATATGTACACTGAGCAAAATTATAAACGCAACACTTTTGTGTTTGCCCCTATTTGTCGTGAGCTGAACTCAAAGATCTACGACTTTTTCTGTGTACACAAAAGGCCTATTTCTCTCAAATATTGTTCAGAAATCTGTCTAAAACTGTCAGTGACCACTTCTCCTTTGCCGAGATAATCCATCCACCTCACAGGTGTGGCATATCAAGATGCTGATTAGACAGCATGATTATTGCACAGGTGTGCCTTAGGCTGGCCACAATAAAATGCCACTCTAAAATGTTTTAATTATTTATTTTACTTTTTACTTTTTATTTTTACACTGTTCTTTTTAAAAACTGCAGGCACCATTCAGATATCACTTCTCAAAGGCAGGACGTCATAGTACGTCCACCCTAAGAGAAGTGGTTAAATACCCAGGAAGAGAGCAAGGGTTTGCTCTGCCCTGGGACTCTGAGAGCGATCAGCCTGAGAAAACTGACACACAGTGCTTTTGGACTAAGGAAAAGGTTTGCACTATCGTTGTTTTGTGAGTGTCTGGGAGGAGCCCTGCACCGCTCAGATAGGAACGCTGAGATTTATAGTTAGAGCCTGAATGGCAAGGATTTGTTTTATATTTTGTTTATTTTAACCACTTCAGCCCCGGAAGGATTTCACACTTTAGGACCAGAGCACTTTTTGGGATTCGGCACTGCGTCGCTTTAACTGACAATTGTGCAGCCCTGGAACGTTGTACCCAAACAAAATTTTTTTCCCACAAATAGAGCTTTCCTTTGGTGGTATTTGATCACTGCTGCGTCATTTCTGATCACCGCTATAAACAAAAGAATAGCGACAATTTTCAAAAAAAAAAAAAAAAACAATATTTCTTACTTTTTGCTAAAATACAAATCCAAAAAAATAAAAAAACATTTTTTTCATCACTGCTATGAAAATGCACTGATTACTGTATAAATGTCACTGGCAGGAAAAGGGTTAACCTGCAGGGGGCGCTCTAAGGGGTTAACTGTGTTCCCGCAGTGTGTTCTAACTGTATGGGGGCTGGGCTACCTGGGGAGGGGAGTGATCGCGGCTCCCATATACGGGAAGCCTATGATCACATCCCTTCCCCCCTCTGTCAGAACGGAGATCCGTGTTTACATACATGGACCTCCGTTCTGTCGCTCCGGGGGGAGAATCGCGGGTAGCCGGTGGCGATCGAGTCTGCCGTACTCACTCCCTGGCCCCCCCGAAACTCAGTGAGTGCACGAGCGTGCCTCCGGTGACGTGTGCACGCTCACAATACTTGTTCTCGCGGCCGCTGTCAGGTGATTGCGTTTTGCGATAATGAGCCAAGTTGCCGCCATCAAGCCACCATGCAACTGGTTGAAATGCAACCTTTTTACTAATAAACCTGGCTGCAAGCCTGATTTTCATGAAACTGCTGTCTGTAACTGCCTTTATCCCAGGAAAGGTGATCACCATAAGAGCTAATGAGCTAATCCCTCATAATATATATATATATAGTATAAATACACTATATTACCAAACGCACATGAGCTTTAATGGCATCCCAGTCTTAGTTTTATAGGATTCAATATTTTGTTGGCCCACCCTTTGCAGCTATAACAGCTTCAACTCTTCTGGGAAGGCTGTCCACAAGGTTTAGGAGTGTCTATGGGAATGTTTGACCATTCTTCCCGAAGCCCATTTGTGAGGTCAGGCACTTATGTTGGACGAGAAGACCTGTCTCACAGTCTCTGCAAAGGTGTTCTATCGGGTTGAGGTCAGGACTGTCAAGTTCCTCCACTCCAAACTCGCGCATCCATGCCTTTATGAACCTTGCTTTGTGCACTGGTCCAATTCATTTGGTGGAGGGGGATTATGGTGTAGGGTTGTTTTTCAGGTGTTGGGCTTGGTCCATTAGTTTCAGTGAAGGGAACTCTTAAGGCATCAGCATACCAGGACATGTTGGACAATTTCATGCTCCCAACTTTGTGGGAACAGTTTGGGGTTGGCCCCTTCCTGTTCTAACATGACTGCACCAGTGCACAAAGCATGATGAATAAAGACATAGATTATTATGAAGCCTAATATCACAGGGTACTTAAAACCTGATTCAAGGGGCAAATCCACGTCTCCTAGTCACTGACTTATGGGGGAATGCTAAATATCAAATATACACTCAGGTGCAAAAAGTCACAGTCCCTCCTTATCCCCTCCCACTGTTCAGTATTATACATGTGGGCGGATGGCGTTGGGGCCCAAAAACTGCACCGGAGTGTTCCTAAACAGAGTTTTTCTAATTACAATGGATAGAGGATTAATCCTCAAACCAAATCCCTGGGGTTCCAAAATAAAGGTTAGACTATCTCATTCAAATGGGAGCATAGCAAAGATGGTAATCAGTGGCCTCCCACCACTCTGAAGTTCATCCTGGAGTCTCCTCCCCTCTTGTGAGCATCCAGGTGGGGATCCAGAGCAAAGCTACTGATGTGTCAGGTACAGATGTCCTTTCCTGTAGTTCACTGGGCCTCTCAGTCCCAGGGCACAGTCCCCTGCTCACACTCGGCAGTCCCTTCGGCGTGGTGGTCACTGACAGGTACACATTTCAGTTCTGATCCAATAACACAGGGAACTCTGGCACTCAGCAGTTTCACCAGAATCAGCAGCACACCAGAAGCTTCACTCTGGCTCTTCACCAGAGGCGTAACTAGAACCTTCAGGGCCCCGGTGCAAGAAATTATGAAGGGCCCCCCGACCCCTGGCCAGGGCCACTGATCCTGGGGCCCTTTACTCCTATTGTGGGTCCCTTTATTACGGTACTGCAGTGGGGCCCTTTCACAAGTTCTGCAGCAGGCCCCAGGGGGACCAGGGAAGCACACAGGGGCCCTGGGAACAGCAGAAGACAAGTAAACTGGATAGAGGAAAATGGGGGAGATTGGGTCCTCTAAATGCCACCCCCGCCATCCCTCCTATTCAGGTGTACAAGGGAGGCACATGGGCCCCCTGGACCATGGGGCCCGGTTGCAATTGCAACCCCTGCAACCCCTATCGTTACGCCCCTGCTCTTCACATTGAAAACTGTTCTAGAGCCCGGGCTTTCCATCCTTTTTCTCCTCTCAGTAGGCACCTGGCTTCTGGGACCTGTAGTCCTGCATATTCTCTCTCACCCTGGCATTGCTTTGGGGCTATCATCCCCCTAAGCTCCTCCTCTCCCATGTTGTGCTGTAACCAATCATTATGTCCCCTTGTTGCTGTCTGAAGATTGGGGAGGGCCTCTCTCCCATGGTTGCAGGCATGCAGCCTTTCAGTCTCCTTTTTATTAGTCAATCATGGCAGGGAAGAGGAAGAGAAGCAGCAGCAGTGTTTGGGCGACTGTATGACAGCCTGAGCTATGCAGCTGCCAAGACAGTGGTGCCAACGACCCAGGTACCATTTATTGACAGGAGTAGTTTGACCGCTTTTTGACCTGCATTCGACCTGCTGCACTGTTTTTGTATTCCCATATACCGGTACTTCTATGGAGAGAAAAGCAGCTCTGATGAGAACGAAGGCCCTTACTTGGATACAAGTGTCTTTTTAAAGAAGAACCTTGCTAAGTGGTATTAGATCTAAAATTATGTGTCCTGATCTATCCTACCTATCTTTTCTTATAAAAGTTGAGTAGTGCTTGACTAAAGCACATTTTGGGTTCCCCCAGTCATGAGAACAACCTTTCTTAACCAGGGTTCGGTGGAACTTCAGGGTTTCTTCACAGGTTTCTTGAACAATGAGAAATTTCTGCCTCTCAAAAAAGTACACGGAAATCAATGGGCTTTTTATCTATCTGTAAGGAGGGGATTCTTCTCTATGATCACCATGTAAAGAGCATTCTTCCCACTGGCCTCTAATATAAGGAACATTCTTCTTATTAGCCAGCAATGCAAGGAGCATTCTTTTTTTTGGACATCAATGTAAGGGACATTCTTCCCACTGGCCACCAATGTAAGGAACATTCTTCCCACTGGCCACCAATGTAAGGAACATTCTTCCCACTGACCACCAATGTAAGGAGCATTCTTCCCACTGATCACCAATGTAAGGAACATTCTTCCCACTGGCCACCAATGTAAGGAACATTCTTTCCGCTGGTCACCAATGTAAGGGGCATTCTTCCCACTGGTCACCAATGTAAGGGACATTCTTTCCACCGACCTCCAATGTAAGGAACATTCTTCTCATTGGTCACCAATGGAAAGAGCATTCTTCTCAGTGTTCAGATCACACCTGCCATCTAATATAACTAAAATATACACCTTAATGCCCCCCCCCCCACCTTTTCCTTCAATAATGACACCAGAAATTGCGTTGGGGTTAAATGGCCAGTTCGACCTTTTATTAACCAAAATCATAATTTAACATCCAACATTATAACACTCCATAAAGAAAGAAAGGTTGCAGATACTTGATGGCACCATCTCGTACAACTGTGAAATCTGTGATACCATTAAGTTAGGTTCTGTCCCCAGCTGCCAAACACCCCCTCGAGGACTATCCTAAATGACCACAGACTCCTACCACCTTAACTACCCGGTCAATCTGAACTTGAACCAGACTAACCGGAGGACTCCATACCTGAGATGGGTCCCACCGTTTCATCAATATACAATATTTTAAGCCTTCGTCAAGGACTCCAACCGCCAACAACCAACCCCTACTAAAACCATGACCCAAACCTCATTAACAGGGAGAGAGGGAGGGCGCTTCTCCCACGATTTCCAGCTGCAAGTGACAACCCCCTTTACTCCACCCTTCAACTACCCTATCCTGCTCCTCCCCATCACCCCGGCCACTACCCAATCAGGTAGGACCCCTTAAGCTTAATTAACCACCCCCATTTTTAAAGCTGCTGCTGCCTGGTCTTTTCTTGCACCCCTGTCATGCATTTACTACGCTTATCATTTAATTCCTGCTCCGTTCATTTCTTTCTTCCCACTGGCCAGTGCCACCAATGTAAGGGGCATACCAATGTAAGGAGCATTCTTCCCACTATTCACCAATGTAAGGAACATTCTTCTCATTGGCCACCGATGTAAGGAGCATTCTTCCCACTGATCACCAATGTAAGGAGCATTCTTCCCACTGATCACCAATGTAAGGAGCATTCTTCCCACTGATCACCAATGTAAGGAGCATTCTTCCCTTTGGACATCAATGTAAGGAGCATTCTTCCCTTTGGACATCAATGTAAGTGGCATTTTTCCCAAAGACCACCAATGTAAGGAGCCTTCTTTCCATTGGCTACCAATGCAAGAAGCATTCTTTGCACTGGAAACCAATGTGTAGTAAGGAGCGTTCTTCCCACTAGCTACCAACGTAAGGAATGTTCTTCCCACTTACCACCAATGTAAGGAGCATTTTTCCACTAACCATCACACTAATGCACCATAGGTAAGGTATAGATAAAGTAATTATTATCAGGAGTTCTCTGAGACTGTAAAATTATCCCAAGGGTTCTTCCATGTTAAAAAGGTTAAGGAAGGCTGCATTAGAGCCTCAGGCAGAGACTTACAGTATATATTTTACCTGGATATAAAACAATTACTGTGACCTGTCTACATTCCCCCGAGCTCATAGCTACAGTTCTACAGAAGAAAAAAATACAATTATACACACCAAATAAATCACTATTTGTTTGGAATCCTTTTATAAGGGTCGCAACCTCAGCTGGTCGGTAAATATAGCTCCTTATTATTCCCTGCGTAATATCTCTAAAGGCATATCAAGTGGCCAACCTGTTCCATGCGACAACGAGGATTGAGATGGAACGCTCTACTTTGCACACTCCATTTCTTAGCATACTGATACAATTAACAGGATTGCTTTATGGTGGATCGAGGGGCCAATAACTCTCTTCTCCCACTCATCGGAGGAGATAAATCCACCAGAGAGACAGGCAAATGTGAAGGAGTCCGCTCTAGAATCTTTATCACCTCTTTACATCTCAAATTAATGCAGGGAAGGATTGGACTGTTTAGCGGTGTGAGGCAATGAAGCTGAGTAGGGTTGGCAGGATTAAGAAGTCAGAAGGAATTCCTTATGTCAGCACATGTATTGTTCAGGAAAGCCTCTTGGCTATTGCGCGGTCCTTGAAATTAGAGGCCCATAATAAAACGCCGAGATTAAGTATACTCCGCGTCTGCTAATCGTACCAACACCTTTACTGTGCTGTTATCTAAAAGGCACAAAAATGGTGGAGAAGTTCAGTTTTGGGCATCAGATCACTAAAAGGATGTTGCAGAACTGCAAAGAGTGCACAAAAAAATAAATACAGTGCACAAAGGATCTCAGCTATAAAAAAAAGATTGAAGCTTAACTCCAGGCAGACAGCTAAATACACATCCTATATTGTCAAAAGTATTGGTACACCTAACTTTACACGCACGTGAACTTGGTTGGCATCCCAGGCTTAGTCCATAGGGTTCAATATTGAGTTGGCCCGCCCTTTGCAGCTATAACAGCTTCAACTCTTCTGGAAAGGCTGTCCACAAGGTTTAGGAGTGTCTATGGGAATGTTTGACCATTCTTCTAGAAGTGCGTTTGTGAGGTCAGGCACTGATGTTGGATGAGAAGGCCTGGCTCACAGTCTCCGCTCTAATTCGTGAGGAAATTAGGGAGGGTGGGGGGTTTATTGGTTGGGACTTTATATGAAGCACAAAACTACAATGAATGAACCCATAGATTTAAAATAATAACATGTTTAATAATGCAAATGGAAATGCATACACCAAAGAATCCATAAGTGTACCAGTATCAATACATAAATATTTCATATTTATACATAACAAGTTAATTCATCAATAGACAGGGAAGTAAAAAACATAATTCATGTTGTATTACAGATATTTGGTGCATATACCCAAAAGTCAATATAAACACATTAAATTGTAACCAAGGTAATATATAGGGAAACAATTTATTATTATAAATGATATCTAGGTGTTCTATCAGGTTAAGGTCAGGACTCTGTGTACACCAGTCAGTTCCTCCACCCCAAACCCACTCATCCATGTTCTTTGCACTATATATACTATGCTACATAGTTACATAGTTAGTCAGGTTGAAAAAAGACACAAGGCCATCTAGTTCAACCAAAAAAAAAAAAAACATTTATATATATAAAACCAAATAATCCCATATACAATCCTTCACCCACAGTTGATCCAGAGGAAGGCAAAAAACCCCAGCAAAGCCAATGATCCAATTTGCTATAACGGGGGAAAAAATTCCTTCCTGATTCCCTGAGAGGCAATTGGATTCACCCTGGATCAACGTTACCTAAAAATGTCAGTACCCAGTTATATTATTTACATTAAGGAAAGAATCCAGGCCTTTTTTAAAGCAATCTACCGTGCTGGCCAATACCACCTCTGGGGGGAGTCTATCCTACATGTTTACAGCTCTTACTGTGAAGAAACCTTTCCGTATTTGTAGATGAAATCTTTTTTCCTCTAGACGTAAAGAGTGCCCCCTTGTCCTTTGTGATGACCTTAAAGTAAATAACTCCACACCAAGTTCACTATATGGACGACTTATATATTTGTGCATAGTGATCATATCCCCCCTTAATCTCCTCTTCTCAAGAGAGAATAAATTCAGATCCTCTAATCTTTCCTCATAGCTGAGCTCCTCCATGCCTCTTATTAGTTTGGTTGCCCTTCTCTGCACTTTCTCCAGTTCCCCGATATCCTTTTTGAGAACTGGTGCCCAAAACTGAACTGCATATTCCAGATGAGGTCTTACTAATGATTTGTACAGGGGGGCAAAATAATGTCTCTATCTCTGGAGTCCATACCTCTCTTATACAAGAAAGGATTTTGCTTGCTTTGGAAACCGCAGCTTGGCATTGCATGCCATTATTAAGCTTATGATCTACCAGAACCCCCAGATCCTTCTCCACTATGGATTCCCCCAGTTGTACTCCCCCTAGTATGTACGATGCATGCATATTCTTAGCCCCCAAGTGCATAACTTTACATTTATCAACATTAAACCTCATTTGCCACACAGTGGCCCAATTAGACAGTGCATTGAGGTCTGCTTGTAAGTTGGAGACATCCTGCAAGGAAGTTATTCCACTGCATAGCTGGGTGTCATCTGCAAACACTGAAATTGTACCTTTAATCCCAGACCCAATATCATTTATAAATATATTGAAAAGTAAGGGTCCCAACACTGAGCCTTGGGGCACACCACTGATAACCTTAGACCATTCAGAATAATAATCATTAACCGCTACTCTCTGAATTCAGTCTTTTAATCAGTTTTCTATCCATTTACAAACTGATCTTTCCAAGCCTTTAGACTTTACCTTACACATTAGCCGTGTGTGGGGAACGGTGTCAAGCGCTTTCGCAAAATCCAAGTATACCACATCCACAGCCACCCCTCTGTCCAAGGTTTTGCTGTGTATTTTATACACCTGACCACTGCACTCTGTATACTGGGCTGTATATAACATACTCCTGACTACTGCACTCTTTATCTTATATTTTCAACAATTGCTGGTTGCTCAGTAGTCACTGTCCCAGATAGCAAGCAATTGAGCTGCAAGTTTGAAAATGACTTGCTAAGCTTTTGTCAGGCTTCACAAGTTTGTTGCACAATTGCAGCAAGTTCACATTGCATGACTTCAGATCAACTTTCTTTGCAAACATTCTGCAAGTCTGTTGCAAGTTCTGGTTCAGTTATGTTGTGCAACAGTCATCCCACCACAGGGGTCACTGTGACCTGCAGAACTCTTGCTGTAGACTCACCACTGAAACTTTGCTCTTGCTAGAAATGCAAATTTGCTACAAATTGGAAAAGTATCAACTAGAACTTGTGCTTCCAGTGCTCTGCAAGTGGAAACTTGCCAGTGAAAATGTGCAGCAAGTTAAGAAGACTTACAATTCAACTCTGCCACAAATTTGTGGCAAGTTACCTTTACTATCTGGGATGTTAAAAAAGAAGTATGGGGTAGGTTTTTTTCTGATTCATACTCACCTAGGTGAAAGCTGCATCTGTCCTCCGCCACCTCTAACACTGAGAACCGAGCAATCTAACATCGCAGATCGATTGGTTCTCACAGCTCCCCGAACAGAGAGCTGGTGACTGTCACTGGAGCGCTGAGCTGTGGAGGGAGTGGGAGCGGCCGGCGCAGGCTCTCAGTGGCTTGTCGTGATCTTGCACGAGCCTGGTCTGGCTCTGTGACATCAGCAGACAGCGGACTTCAGCCTGCTGTCTGCTGAAAATGGGTAACAATGAACTGCACTGTTATGATCCACAGGAGAAGTACAGCCAAACAAGCTTTGGCTGTACTTCTCCTTTAAAGACGTTCTTCTTCATAGTAGGTTGTGTGCAGAAAACCATGTGTAACGGAAGATTTTCATCTTTTACAAATATAATCATTGATACATTGTTACCAGGGCCATAGATCTTTTTTTTTTCCTGGGAAGAGTCACAATC
>BLSH010485638.1:1096267-1115373 GCA_018402905.1 Glandirana rugosa | reverse complement strand
GGGTGGTCAGTCTAGAGTGGCCACCTGTTTGGGATTCACGCGGACAGTATGGGTTTTGAGTAATTTTGAATCACATGTCCGGGTCTCAGTCCGCCTGGAACACAGACACATGATCCAGACTGGACTGTGGCTCTGGGCTCCATCTGCTCAGCTGGGGGACTGTCACGTACCTGACGGTGGAGTCTGTCTTGTGCAGGGAACAACCGCTCTTGCGCACCCGATTCAAGGACCCCTGGTAGTGGGGACAGAGGCCCAAGAGTGCGGGATGGCACGAGGGCTGGAGGGTCACCGATGGTGTAGTGAGGCTCCAGAAGGCGTGCAAGTAGACGGATGGTCGTACAGGCTGGGTTGGCAACAGGCAGGCAGGAAGGTACAAGAGGATCAGGCAAACGGGTAGTCAGAGTCCAAGCAAGGTTCGTTAACGGGCGGGCAGCAGAGGTACAAAGGAGCAGACAATCGGATGGTCGTGGGTAGCCGGGGTCGGTGCAGGTAGCAAACAGCAGGTCAGGACAAGCCGGGTCAACAGGAGGCAGAACAAACACGGGAACAGGTATCCGGAGCTGAGGCGTACAGGTCGGGAACGCTGTAGAGCGAGCAGCACTTGCTCTCAGAAATCTCCCAGTTTAAATAGGCAAATTTGGCGCCTTTTCCGGCGCGTGCGCGCGCACGGGCGCGCGCGAACGCGCACGGGAGCGCGCGAACGCGCACGGAAGCGCGCACCACCGCGGAAATGCCAGGATTTGGTCAGGAATCGTTCCTTTCCTAACAGGGACAGGGAGGATCATGACTAGTTAATGTTTATCTGGCATAAGTTTCTTATACTAATACAGGAGTCCCGACACCCGCTTCTATACCAATCCGCCGGGGAATGCAATTGCCGGGAACCGCAGCACAAACATTGCTCCACCCGGACTGTTTGATGATTTTCGTCCTGTGCTCCAGCCTCCATGTCTTTTTTCTGGCGGCACGGCCGAAATTTTCAGACACGGCACACACTGAGGGCACTCCAACCCTGGACAACTTTTCAGAAAGGAAGAGACAGCTGGTAGTCCACTCTGCCCCCTCCTGCCACTCTGCCACCTCCTGTCACACTCTGTCCCCTCCTGTCACTCTCTGTCATTTCCTGTCACACTCTGCCCCCCCCGTCACACTCTGCCCCCTCCTGCCACACTCTGCCCCCTCCTGCCACTCTGCCCCCTCCTGTCACGCTCTGCCCCCTCCTGTCACACTCTGAAGAGTGATCCATGGTGGATCATTTTTTAGAGGTATTTGACAGGTGGTGAAGAAGCATTATGTTTCCTCCTCACCACCTGTTTTAACCCCTAAAAACCCATGCCACTGTGCTGTAGCCATGTACATCGCACACGGTAGCAGCGCAGCCCCATTCAGGTGAATGGGTTGAGTTAAGCAAGCACAGTGCCATTCGCCACTAAAATGTTCGAGTTTGGCCTAAAGAAAAGGTGGCAACACTAGTTCAGTCCTGGGGGTTCAGTTCTGGGGGTTCAGTCTTGGTGGGGTTTAGTCCTGGGGGTTCAGTCCTGGGGGTTCAGTCTTGGTGGGGTTCAGTCCTGGGGGTTCAGTCTTGGTGGGGTTCAGTCCTGGGGGTTCAGTCCTAGGGGTTCAGTTCTGGGGGGTTCGGTTCTGGGTATACCCAGGGGAATGGTTAGGTGGTGTGTGTAGGGCACTGTTGTGCTTAGTGGATGTGGAAAAATCGCAGTAGGAGCGTCTTAAAGCTTAAGCCTACTCACTGTGTACTGGGTCCTGTACCCCAAAAATATTCTCTGTAACTGTAAACTTTTAAGAGCATGTTGAAGTTTTTCATCTGTTCTGCAAAACTTTTGTATAGGAATCATCTTCACATCAAAGCTCCGGTGTCTCCTCTTACCCTGGTTTACTAGAAATGGCAATGCCAGGGGACACATATACGGTTTGCATAGCAAAATGTTACATATAGACTTCATAGAAAGACAACAATGTGCTAAGAGAACATCTGGGAGAGAGGGCACCAATGTGCTTGGCTGTGGGGGAGAGTAACGAGCCGCTAAGTATTAGCTGTGTATAATGAAGCGTCTAATAACGCAGACTTAAATAAAAGAGGGAGAAAAATGAGTATCATTTCATAATTTATCAGCAGCTAATTCAACCCCAGCTGAGAAGAGAGACAGGATCACAGCTCACACAGCGTGCAGTACTGCACTTCACCTGCAGAGAAAGGGAAGTACGTGACTCGAAGCGCGGCGGGGAAACTCCGGATTACACAATCCCCCCTGACTGGATCACACTGCAGGTAAGTCCAACTGCTGTGCAAGAAGTTACAAAATCAACATAAACATAAATATATATATATATATATATATATATATACAGAATGGGTATAGAAAATAATCACCCCCTTTAAAATAATCACATTTTGTTGCTTTGCAGCCTGAAATAAAGACAGACACAGTTTTTTGTTTTATCCAGGTGTATTTATTAGTGCAACTTATAACATCCATGTAAAAGCTATAACACCAATATGTTAGGAAAAAAAAAATTTACCACACAGCGGTTAAAGGAGAAAAAGGAGAATGTCCTTGCATGGCCTAGTCAGAGTCCAGACTTAAACCCCACTGAAAATCTGTGGAATGACTTGAAATCTGCAGTCCACAAACAGTCACCATCAAATTTAATTGAACTTGAGTAGTTCTGCAGAGAAGAGTGGGCAAATATTGCAAAGTCTAGATGTGCAAAGTTAGTGGAGACATCCCAACAGACTAAAGGCTGGAATTAAAGCAAAAGGTGGTCCAACAAACTACTGACATAAGGGGGGCTTGTCCATTAGGGGCGCACGGGCACCGCTCCCCCCCATCCATGCATCCAGCTCCCTAATCTACATGCAAAGCGCAGGATGCTCGGATCCCAATGGGGGGGGGATATATTTTTTTAAGCACTTCACTAGAGCCTCTAACAGGCTTCAAAAAAGGGTGGTCTCGGGGCACAGAGCACTGCGCTCTGAGCCCATTCAGTTATGTGACAATAGCGAAAAAAAATTCACTATTGCCATACTCATCCTTCTCCCAGCCAATCAGGAAGCGGGCCCTGAGACCCGTCACCTGATTGGCTGAAAGGACAGGCAATCCTATTGGACACCTAGGAGGAGGAGGGAGAAGACACATGGTGAAAGCCGCCATGATGCAGAGGAGGAGAAGACCCGATGGAAGCCATCACCCGTCGCCACGCTGCCTGCTTACAACCTGGATGGGGTAAGTGCGGGGCTGGATGACCGACCAACCGACACTGCCCACAGGGGAGGGGGGACCGACACTGCCCGCAGGGGAGGGGGGACCGACACTGCCCACAGGGGGGGGGTGGGTAGTGACCCGACCCACTGACAGGGGTGGTTGTTTGCCGCCCCCCCCCCCTCAAAAAAAAACAGCCGCCTTTGAAGGGGGGTCTTCCTTTTTCCAACTCAGTGATTCTGTTTTTGAGTTGGTGTTACATCTTTGAATTGGATGTTATAAGTTGCACTGAGTAAACACAGCTGGGTAAAACAAAAATGGTGTCTGTCTTCAATTCAAGCTGCAAAGCAACAAAATGTGATTATTTTAAAAGGGGGTGATTATTTTCTATACCCGGTGTATACAATACACACACACACCATATACAGTTGCGCTTATAAGTTTACATACCCTGGCAGAATTTATGATTTCTTGGCCATTTTTCAGAGAATAGGAATGAGAACACAACAACTTTTCTTTCACTCATGGTTAGTGTTTGGCTGAAGCCATTTATTATCAATCAACTGTGTTTACTCTTTTTAAATCATAATGACAACAGAAACTACCCAAATGACCCTGATCAAAAGTTTACATACCCCAGTTCTTAATACCGTGTATTGCTCCCTTTAACATCAATGACAGCTTGAAGTCTTTTGTGGTATTGTGGATGAGGCTCTTTATCTTCTCAGATGGTAAAGCTGCCCATTCCTCTTGGCAAAAAGCCTCCAGTTCCTGGAAATTCTTGGGCTGTCTTGCATGAAATGCATGTTTGAGATCTCCCCAGAGTGGCTCAATGATATTGAGGTCAGGAGACTGAGATGGCCACTCCAGAACCTTCACTTTATTCTGCTGTAGCCAATGACAGGTCGACTTGGCCTTGTGTTTTGGATCATTGTCATGTTGGAATGTCCAAGTCCCATGCGCAGCTTCCTGGCTGAGGAATGCAAATGTTCCTCCAGTATTTTTTGATAACTGCATTCATCTTGCCATCAATTTTGACCAAATTTCCTGTGCCTTTCTAGCTCGCACATCCCCAAAACATCAGCGATCCACCTCCATGTATCACAGTAGGAATGGCGACTCGACCATGCAGCCCATTTTCTTCAAGTGCCTCCTTATTGTGCATCTTGAAACAGCCACACCACATGATTTCAGAGAGTTCTGTATTTCACCTGAAGTTATTTGTGGGTTTTTCTTTGCATCCCAAACAATTTTTCTGGCAATTGGGGCTGAAATTTTAGTTGGTCTACCTGACCGTGGTTTGATTTCAACAGAACCCCTCATTTTCAATTTCTTGATTAGAGTTTGAACACTGCTGATTAGCATTCTCAATTCCTTGGATATGTTTTTATATCCCTTTCCTGTTTTATACAGTTCAACTACCTTTTACCGCAGATCCTTTGACAATTTTGCTTTCCCCATGACTCAGAACCCAGAAAAGTCAGTGCAGCACTGGATGAAAGATGCAAGGGTCTGTCGGGAGTCCAGAAACTCACTGACCTTTTATACAGACACACTAATTACAAGCAAACAGATCACAGGTGAGGATGGTTACCTTTAATTGCCATTCAAACCCCTTTGTGTCAACTTGTGTGCAAGTTATCAGGCCAAAATCACAAGGGTATGTAAACTTTTGATCAGGGTCATTTGGGCAGTTTCTGTTGTCATTATGATTTAAAAAGAGTAAACACAGTTGATTTATAATAAATGGCTTCAGCCAAACACTAACTTTGAGTGAAAGAAATGTTTTGTGTTATCATTCATATTCTCTGAAAAATGTCCAAGAAATCATAAATTCTGCCAGGGTATGTAAACTTATGAGCACAACTGTATGTACAGTATATGTAGTAGTGGTGACTTAAAGGGGTCTATACAGTATATAAATGCTTCCACACAAGATTCACACAACTTTCACCCAAAATTGACGCATGTTTTTCTTAAGTGAGTTCAATTGTGATAAACTCTAGGTGAAAGCTGTGCAAATCTTGCATGAAAACATTTAAAAGTAAAACTAAAGGCAAAACTCTTATTTTAGTTTTGGATAGAGTGGAGAGGGATTACAACTGTCTGTTTTATATTGCTGCCTGTGCCCCCATTAGGGAGATATGCACTCTTTATTTGTCCTGTTTACCTTTATCACCGAAAGTGAAGGAAAATCCTAAATTTCCAGTTGTCATTAGAACAGGAAGAGAGGGGAAATCTTCCAATGGGGACACTAGTTCTGGTAACAAATGGGAATTCACTTTGGAGGGATTTCCTCTCACTTCCTGCTTTGGCTATGGGACAGGAAGTGAATGGAAACCTCCCCAATGGGACACATATGGCACTAAAAAAAAATCCAAAATGAAAAGAGGTTTGCCTTTAGCTCTACTTATCAAAGACAACATGATCAAATGATTTAGGTCAGATGACTAGCAGGGAGCATTGGAACAGCATCTTCTCCAGGAACAGTATTTTGGTCTTTTGATGAAAGAATAGAATCAGTCTGCAAGTATTCAATTAGCGGACCTCCAGCTGTTGCAAAACTACAAATCCCATCATGCCTCTGCCTCTGGGTGTCATGCTTGTGGCTGTCAGTCTTGCTATGTCTCATGGGACTTGTAGTTCTGAAACATCTGGAGGTCCGCTAATTGCATATCCCAGATCTATAATCTCCCTATTAATCCCTGTCCTGTCTGACATCCGTCAAATAGGCAGAAAAAGAGAAACACATGAACTAGGACCTTCATGGCAGGCTCGCCAGGCATTATTTTAGGATGGAGTTGGGCTTAAAATTAGATCTAAACTCAGTCACATCTCATGTAAGCTTCAGGGCTCACACACATAGTCAGAAGGGGGCTGTACATTGTGCATGGGCGTCAAGAACCTCTGTAAAAATGTTCCTGAGACCTACAGTTGAGGCATACTGCCATAGACAGCTATTACAAAATGTTGAAGGACCGACATTGAGAAATCTTTGGTCAAGTCTTTCACTTTGTCCTTTAAAGGAGCAGCCAGTAGCTATATGTAAACGCTGACATGTGAGAAAGGGAAGAAGATCAAAACCTTGTGTAAGAAGGAGTGGTAGAGGGGCGCTGGGCACAGATTTTCACAAGTTATCAAAATGTGAACAAAATCTTTACTTGAGTCCGAATGGTCTCTATTGGGTAGCTCACCCCAGTAGAGGACATTCACCCAAATCGAGAAACCAAGTGTAATAGGTCAAAGAGAGCGGCAACTGAAAAATCCTTAGGAGTCAAAAAGTCTTTATTGGTCAACTGGTAACAACAAGCATGGCAAAAGACAGCCAACGCATTTCAAGGGTCACAAGATTCCCCTTCATTGTGGCCGGGTTAAATGGCAGAATGTTTAATGGATTCAAAAGTACTCCTACGGGTAGAAGATGTTTTAAACAACAGTCAGTGCTGATGTTCACAGTAGAAGATGCAAGGGCCACTTGGCGCTTGCTTTGACCTATTAACACCTTCCCCCGTCCCTTTAATCTACTCTGAACACCCAGGAGGTGGGAAGGATCAGGGATCATGTGACCGCTGGCTACCAATCTTTATTCCAGGCCAACTTGAAAGCTTCCAAAGAGGGGTGCAACCGCTCCAGGTGTAGGGATGGTAACTTCTCACCACAAACAGGTGCAGGTCTATGGTCCGGCAACCAAATCAACATACGAAACAAGAGGAAGTGACCGCACTCAGTTGAAGTGAAAAAATGCTGAAAATGTATTGTGAAGAAGCATCAGCAAAATAGTATAAATCCATCAATGGGCAGACAAAAATGCAAACCACTACGTATGGTTAACGCATTTCACGGACTGACTGTCCGCTTAATCATTACCCTGTACAAGAACCCACAAAGTGCTAGATTATATAAGTAACATAACAGGTGCAACAGACAATGAACATGACAGGTGCAGCATATAATCACTCATTGGGTCCCCATCAAAAGGCACCAAAATCCTCAGCTGAAAAGGTTCCCGAATCACTCCCAAAAGAGCGGAGACTCGGAACAAAGATCAGCCGTCAAGAGTTAAAACCTCACATGTAAAGTCCCCCATACATGTCCGATCGCAAAATCGGCTTCATTTGTATGGAGACAATAAAATGTAAAAAATTCCTTTTACATAGCCGTGTGGTGTGGAAAACTCCCGACCATCACGCCAGTAAAGCAAAGGTTAGAAAACAAAGAAAAAACAAAAAGGAAGGGGGGAAAAAAAACTCTAAAGAAGGACGTAAAAACCCTCCTGCCCATACAAAAATTGGGAGAAGGAGGCGCAAAAAACAGGGGACCGATATACATTATACAATAGATGATTCGTATATGGTGTAATAAGCTAGTATTGAGCATCAAATTTGAAAGAGCATAAAGCAATTGAAATATGTATTCTACTAGGGTCACGTCCCGTATTTCATGACACGTCCATCGACGAGGATAGAGACACCAAGCATGACAAAGAACAACAGATATACAAATCCAGCAGATGGCTTGTCAAAAAATGAATAAAATTTAATATATTTTCTAATAAAAAGGTACATAAATGTACAATGACACAAACACAAACCTGTGAATGTATAATGGCCACTAAATAAATAAATACATAGAAAACATGTAACCATTACTGGATAAAGTATATTATATACTGGAGCCAAATGTCAAAAAAATGGCATGGTGCTCAAAGAAGTGTCCAAATTTGTCCATTGCCAGTAATCTAGCACTTTGTGGGTTCTTGTACAGGGTTATGATTAAGCGGACAGTCAGTCCGTGAAACGCGTTAACCATACGTGGTGGTTTGCATTTTTGTCTGCCCATTGATGGATTTATACTATTTTGCTGATGCTTCTTCACAATGAATTTTCATCATTTTTTCACTTCAACGGAGTGCGGTCACTTCCTCTTGTTTCGTATGTTGATTTGGTTGACGAACCATAGACCTTCACCTGTTCGTGGTGAGAACTTACCATCCCTACACCTGGAGTGGTTCCACCCCTCTTTGGAATCACTTGATCGTTTGTTCAGAACCGCTCGGTGTTCTCAGCTCACCTTTACATCGGAAATAGCGCTCATTGCTTGGACATATTGTATCCACTCTGCCTGGTGGTTCTGAGATACTTCAATAAGGTGAGCAGTGTGCCTTTTACCTTATGGCAGACAAAATTGCCACCACTTCTTGTACCATGGAATACAGTCGCACACTTAAAACATTAGGGGATAATCCCCTTAGAGTGAACTCCCACATTTGTCTTAACCAGGGACAGGGAGAAGTGACTGGCCAAATCAAATTGGTATTCCGGAAATTGGAGAAAAGCCTCATTAAGGAGGTTAAATCTTACTGGGAGAAAACCACTCTCACTCAATATTTGAGTTTGGAACAAATCCCCAGAGGACTTTGCATCAAAAAATTTCCAACCATGGATTTGTTCAATGACACTCTGAAACATGAATGGACTACGGCTCTTTCTAAATGCTCGGTTGAGCTAATGAGGATCATTATCACCTCCAGGGATCTGGAGTTAGAGAAGCTACAAGCAGAGATTTCTGTTTATCAACAAGGGATACTACAATTAAAAGAGAGCCCTCAGTTTGGGGAACTGGACCGGCAACTTAACACTAAAATCAACATCATTGAGACTAAAACAATAGAAGGCAAAAAAGAAAAACTCTTGCGGGACAAATTGGACTACGATCTCGGTTAGGTTTATTCATGGAAAAAACCCAATAGAATCAATAGAAATCATAACCCCCGCCTTACGAAGAAAAGAGTAAGCTTTTCAGAACTGTAATCCAATCCTGCAGACGACACAGCGGCTATCACCACGTCCGATACCTTGGGGGATCTTCTTACAAGCTCCAACGTACTACGCTCCAGCACACCAATTGCTACAAAAAACTAGCAGCCTTCCAAAAAGAAATTTCAGAAAAAGAAACAAGGCCCCCCAAGAAAACAAGGAGAGGGGGCAGGAAACACTGGAGACACCACCCAGTGCCACTATTCCTTCAGGGTCCAGTCACAGAAGAAATAATTACCCCGAATGTCATTAACATCTCTAATAAGGTATTATCTAATGGTGACGTATCTCTTTTAGGTAAAGGTTTGGGTTTTTGTCCTACTACACACTTTGATCCATTTAAAACGGTTCTAGATATTAATCGGTTCATTAGGAATCTGACCATTCACAGACATTATTTTGAATCTACACAAACAAATGATACTTGTGCTACCACGGTGGACACTCATTTGAATAACTTTGAAGAGTCTAGTGAATTTACCTTTCAAGAATTTTGCGCTATTGCGGACTTGGAGTCACTACACAGCGATAGCGGAGATAAACCTGAGATAGACTCATCCATGGGTGGCACTTGTTGTGTCCCCCTTAGAGCTCCATCCACATTTGAAAATGTGAAATACGGGACGTGACCCTAGTTGAATACATATTTCAATTGCTTTATGCTCTTTCAAATCTGATGCTCAATACTAGCTTATTCCACCATATACGAGTCATTTATCTATTGTATAATGTATATCGGTCCCCTGTTTTTTGCGCCTCCTTCTCCCAATTTTGGTATGGACAGGAGGGTTTTCACGTCGTTCTTTAGAGTTTTTCCCCCCTTCCTTTTTTTTCTTTCTTTGTTTTCTAACCTTTGCTTCACTGGCGTGATGGTCGGGAGTTTTTCCACACCACACGGCTATGTAAAAGGAATTTTTTACATTTTATTGTCTCCATACAAATGAAGCCGATCTTGCGAACGGACATGTATGGGGGACTTTACATGTGAGGTTTTAACTCTTGACGGCTGATCTTTGTTCCGAGTCTCCGCTCTTTTGGGAGTGATTCGGGATCCTTTTCAGCTGAGGATTTTGGTGCCTTTTGATGGGAACCCAATGAGTGATTATATGCTGCACCTGTCATGTTCATTGTCTGTTGCACCTGTTATGTTACTTATATAATCTAGCACTTTGTGGGTTCTTGTACAGGGTTATGATTAAGCGGACAGTTAGTCCGTGAAACGCGTTAACCATACGTGGTGGTTTGCATTTTTGTCTGCCCATTGATGGATTTATACTATTTTGCTGATGCTTCTTCACAATAAATGTTCATCATTTTTTCACTTCAACGGAGTGTGGTCACTTGCTCTTTCGCAACTTGAAAGCTTGGTCTCTGAGCTAAGAGCATGCAGTGGGTGCATTCTCAACACATAGACATCAGCTGCACAGCGATGCATATGTGCTGTGTGTGGACATTAAACCACACAAATGTGTTGCCCTATCGTAAAGGGGTTAAACTTGTGTAAGTTCTGACACAGGCCAAAATAGAGCTTAGACAAGGTATCAGGAGAACGTGGACAAGGTATCAGTGGTTGGGTGGATACACTAACATGAGAGCCTATTACCCATTAACTGTACCTTATTTTACGGTTGGGACTATGCAGATTGCAAAGTGCTTCAGCTGGTTTGAAGACTGGCATATGTCTCACTGACCACCATTGTCAATAAATCGCTGGCCCATACAGACATGTAGATCAGCATTTTGCATGCAAAGATCAGATATCAATATGGCTAGGACAAAAGAAAATACAGCCATATGTGCAGGGCCGAATCTAGGCGATCTGAGCTGGGGGTGCAGTAAAAAAAATCAGGGGGCACAATGTCAACACTGTGTGTGAGTCACTGACAGTCTGCCACACAGTGTCATGACCTGGGAAGCACTAGAATGCATTTATCTGTCTTTAGATTAGGATGATTAAACAAAACACGTGCCTCATTATATCAGGTGTCCCTAACAGCGCCCTCCTTTACATAATGAGTACTCATCAGAGTCCCCCTATACATTAGGACCCCAACCAGAGTGCCTCCTTACATTAGGATCCACACCAGAGTGCCCCTTACATCAGGGTCCTCATCAGAGTGTCCCCTTACATTAGATGCCCCCATCAGAGTGCCCCCTCACATCCGGTGCCCCCATCAGAGTGCCCAGTTACATGGATTGTCCCAATGAGAGTGGCCCCTTACATCAGGTAGCCCCATCACAGTGCCCTCCTACATGGATTGCCCCAATCAGAGTGTCCCCTTACATCAACTTTCTGCATCACAGTGTCCCCTTACATGGATTTCCCCAATCAGTGTGTCCTCTTATATCAGGTGTCCCCATCAGAGTGCCCCTTACATCAGCTGTCCCCATCAGAGTGCCCCCTTTCATCAGCTGTCCCCATCAGAGTGCCCCTTACATCAACTGTCCCCATCACAGTGCCCCCTTACATGGATTTGCCCTATCAGAGTGCCCCCTTATATCAGGTGTCCCTATCAGAGTGCCCCCTTACATCAGCTGTCCCCATCGCAGTGCCCCTTACATCAGCTGTCCCCATCAGAGTGCTCCCTTACATCAGGTGCCCCCATCAGAGTGCCCAGTTACATGGATTGTCCCAATCAGAGTGCCCCCTTACATCAACTGTTCCCGTAAGACTGGCTCATGGATCACTGGATGCACTCTCAGACATTGGGGGGCTTAGCTAAAATGGAAGGGGTGCACAGCCCACCCCAGCAACCCCCTAAGTCATGTGTACAATTACTACAGGATGGAAAATCTGTATTTTTTTTAAAAGCCTTGATGTGCTGTTTGTGTATTAATAAAACATAGCTAAAAACACCTGTGAGCACCCCGTCTTGCTGGTGCAGCTGTGCATGTTTTTCTCCTGCGTTAGTAGTTTTACCAACACAGTAATCAGGGCTAAGCAAATGGCATTCCATACCAGCTTTCCTAGAGCTTTCTTTGTTGTCAACCTCATATTAAGTGAAACCAAAGATGAAAAAAAAAATGAAATGAAAAACACCGGGTTACAACCTGTTTCCTGTGTAATGTTGCCAGGAGTACACAGTACATCGGCATGTAACCTGTGGTTGCTGCAAATCACAGATGAGAACGGAATACGAGGCGGAAAGCTGTTCCCATGCCTCAGCTCCTGCCAGGCTGACTGATAAGATATGCGGCGAGCCATTAATATTTAGGTCTAATTAAAGATTGCTATCTGGATGAATCAGTGTAAGGGTGTGCTGCTAGGGGGTGAGTGGGAAGGGAGAGCGAGGAGACCCCAGCTGCTTGCTGTCTCTGTCGGATGTATCATGTTCATTTAATTCTTTCTGTGTCTCATCTGGTCTAAGAAATGAGGCCTGGGGCAGTACAACTAAAACAAGTCGCACCCGTCTTCTTTATAGCAATGGGGGCTTGTGAGTAGCATGACAGGGGGGCTGTGATTTTCATGGGCAGCCTAGAAAAGCTTGGGCAGCACAGCGGGTAAGTGAGTAACTTTGTGGTCTTGGGGTAAAAAAGTTTACTTCCACCAAGGTCACTATCTGCACGGGGTTAGGATTACCTCTAGGAGTTCCTGGTAACTTAACACTCCATGCTTTTCCTCTAACCTGGTCCTCTAACCTTGCCATGTGCCCTGACCATCACACCCAGGGTTGTCTTAATGAATGGACACACCTGGGCACTGCCCAAGGGCTCTTGCTGCATAGGGGGGCCCATAATCAGGACCAGGAAAAGGATGGGGCGGGTGCTGTGTTGGGAGGATACACTGGCAATTTGGCTGCTTGTGCTGATTCAGCTTTCTCCTCCCTCCTGCAGGAGGAGACTTAGAACCCACCTCTGTCTCAGCATGGGAGAGGAAGGAGGAGCTGCTTTCATTGCAAGAGGGAACAGCATTTGTGATCTTACAACTCTGATGTAAGGGACACTGTAATGGGGGAACCTGATGTAAGGAGACACTGTGATAGGGACACCTAATGTAAAGGGGCACAGTGATGGAGGAACCTGATGTATGGGGACACTGTGATTGGGGAAACTGATGATTGGGGACACGGTGATGGGGGGAACCTGATGTAAGGGGCCACTGTCATGGGAACATCTGATGTTTATAGGCACTGTGATTGGGGAACCTGATGTATATGGGCACTGTGATGAGGGAACATGATGTAAGGGGGCACTATGATGGGGACACCTGATGCAGGCTGGTAGGGGACCTAGTGTATTACATTGCCCAGGGGCCCATGATGTGATTAAGAGGGCACCGATCACAACTGCATGAACTTGGTTGACATTTCATTCCAAAACCAATAACTTAACAGCCTCCACTCTCCGTGGAAGGCTTTCCACAAGACTTTGGAGTGTGTCTAGGGGAATTTGTGCCCATTCCACCTACAAAATATTTGTGAGGTCAAGTACTGATGCAAGATGTTCTGCTCATTCCCAAAGGTGAACAATTGGGATTAAGGTAAGGGCTTTGTGCAGACCACTTTAGTTCCTCCACACCAAACGCCTCAAACCATGTCTTTATGGAAATGCTGGAACAGAGAAGGGCCTTACCCAACCAGTTGCCAAAAAGTTGGAGGTGCCCAATTATCTACATATATTTGTGGGTGGGTGCAGTGTGGTGCGGCGGCAATAACACACACTCAGTCCAAATGCAATTGAAAGAACTTGTATTGAAGTCAAAGTAAAACAGTTCACAACAAGCCCTGTCAAAGGAAGCTCAACCAGCAACACTTGCGGATGACAGCAGTGTGTAGCAGAGCAGAATTCAGCTCAGCTAACAGCGTCTGTCTTGAGGGGAGGAATGTGGCCTGGCTGGTCCGAGCTCAAGTGGGGAGGTTTCCAGGAAGAGTAAGGGATCATTACGCTTTCCTTATTTGTCTGGAACTTTTCCCTTCTACTAATACTGTTTCTAACAGACGGGTAACCTGTCCTTACACTATCCACACGCTAAATGCAAGCCAAACCCAGGAGCCAAGATCTTAAATAGACCCTGTCTGACCCAAGATGGCCACCAGAGTCACATGGGCTGTCAGCATCCAACCAGATTGCTGCCCCAATGACCCAGGAAACCAGAGAGGAACCATGTTCCTCCTGACTTCCGCTCCCTCTGCACTGACGCTGCAGTTGAGCACCACTTGCAGTGGAGAAAATAGTACGCTATAATACTAACAATACTCTTCACTGTAAATACCTGAACTCAGTAATTGGAGGGTTGTCCACATTGTTTGGTAATATACGTAGTTTGGGAGTTGTGTTGAGGTGTCTACCTTACTTTGCCCAGATGGTGTATCTACCAGTGGCTTCGGCCCCAGAAAACCGCCATAGTGTGTGTGGTGGTGGGTATCTGGCCGCAGTTCACTTTAAGCCACTGGAGAAATCACTGCACTCTTATTCTGTGCACTCAATTAACCCATCTGCAGCTAAGCTGTTCTTAAGGCTCTCAGGAAGAATGGAGAGACATTAAGTAGATGCCCAGATTTAATGACTTAACACTGAATAACAAAATAATTAATATCTGGGAACGCACAATACATACTGATTTAATTATAGGGGAGTGCTGAGCTGGGCAAAATGAATCCCTGAATAAACTGCTCCATAGCAACTTCAGAGATGCGAAATGAAGAAATAAACAGAACTCAGAAAGGCTCATTTATAACTCCGCAGACACTGCAGGGAGCGTCATTGTCTTCTTATGTGAAGGTGCAAGTCTAACACACGTGCAATTAGCAGCAGACTCACTTACTGGGATAAACTTAGTAATATGAGGATTTCAATAAATAGCATTATAAATAGCCCACTTCTCTTGTGCACATACAGTACAGGCTCTTGAAGTAACAACCAATGTGCAGAGAAAGGAATTCATTAGGTAATTTCACTGTTCGTATCTTTTGTTGAAGGAAAGAATGCCTTTGACCCAGAGGATCCCAGTACAGGGGAGGTGAGTAGTATGCAAAGGGGCTATGCTTACATCAGAGAGGGCTAATGTCAAGGTTCAGTGTAATTTGAAGGCTGGGATTAAAGGGAGGGTTAAGGTTATGGTTTGGGTCATTTGTAGGGTTAGTGTAAATGTTGGGTTTGTAGGAACGGTAAGGCCTCATACACACGGATGTTTTTTGACGCCGGCGTTTTCTGGCGTTTTTTGCAGCTCTCCATGTTAGTCAATGGCCCCATAAAAACGCCGACGTTTTTAAGCTGTAGATGGCGTTGGCGTTAGTGAGCTGAAACTAGAACCCACGGCCATCGCGTTCTGAGGCTGTAACGTTTTGGCATTTTTTGACGCCGACACCGCAAAACGCCAACAAACGCCAACTAATATTGTACCAGCGTTAACCGGCGTATTTTGACGCCGACGTTTTTAGGTTGAAAAATAGCAGAGGGATGATTTTTTTTAAAAAATGCCTATTGACGCCGACGCTCACTAATGCTCACTAACGCCGATGCAGAACGCCGAAAAACGCAGATTTTTTTTCCTTGACGTCAGGGCGTATAAAGAGGAAGTAGCGTCACCCTTTGGGCTCCTTCATCTAATTTCGTGTTAGTTGAAGTGGACTTGGCGCATGCGTGTTTAGCACAATACAACTTGTTGTACACAACTGCTCTACACACGACACAACGGTCGTATGTGAGCTTGTTGGTACGACCAAGTTTTGTAGTCTGCACATACAACTCCCATGTACGACCGTCGTATTTTCAACTGTTGAAAACGCGGCCACAGACGATCGACGATCGATTCCGCATGTAACGGTCGTGAGTAAGACGTGTTGAATACGATCGTCGTCCCGTGTGTACGAGCCATGACTGTTAAGGCTATGGTAACTTAAGATGGAAGGTTGGAAAGAGAGTGTAGTGCAGCGCTATCTGTGATTCGGTCAATGTGACATATAAATCAAAGTAACAGTTATATATATAAAAGTATGCGTAATTTAGTTTGTAAGTGACTTGTGTGGACTGGTGCAATATACCATACATGTAGTATCGTTAACTTCTATTGAATATAATAAAGCATGATACATCTGCACATTATTAAAATGTGCGTCTCAAGGCTGGACACCTAAAACAGTGGTAATGACTATTATTGATCACTAAGTTGCTTGCAAATCCAAAGCATGAGCTTCAAAAAGCCGCATGTGGAAAAAACAAATCCAAAAGACATCAAATGAAAACCATCAATGTAAAATGTCATTAGAGATTCAAGCCCATATCATTACAAGCGTTAATGTGATAAACTCCTTCATTGGTGTGGGACATCTGTGCGCTAACAGTCAGAGTGGTAAAAGTGGCTTTTCTTTAACTGGTGCCACCCGTATGTGTCCTAGCCCCTCACCTAGCACCCTAGCACATAAAGGCTTCTTTGTGTGGATGTTCCCTTGTTTCGCCTCTAGGTGTCGCCTCTGTGCCTCCTTGGTGTCTGTGCTGCCTATGTTGCTGGTTGGGAACATGGATCTCTCAATGGTTTCAGGGATATAAAACTCCCGATCGATTAGGGTTGCCACCTCATCCCTTTAAACCCGAACACATATGAATTACACAGGTTGTTCTGAGGCTAATTTAATGCACATAAGGCATCACGTGAGTTTAATTACCACCTTAATCAGCCACAGAACCTGTGTAATTAATGTGTGTTCGGGTTTAAAGGGATGAGGTGGCAACTCTACGATTGATAGGTGTGAGAGAAAGAAAGAGCCTTTCCTTGGTGTGATACCTTTGGTTTAAAACATTTATTAAAAGATAAAAATAACACTCACATTTAAAAACACAGAACCGTTCGTATCTCCACGAACGCCAAGCTCGTCTGTGTCCTTGTGTGGTTTCCAATCACCTCTGCTACCGCCCTACGCGTTACGTCACGTGACTTCATCAACAAGACTTTAGTATCACTTTAAGGTTGGCGTTAGAGGGAGAGTTACTGTTGAGGTTGGGGTTATAGGGAGGATTGAGGCTATAGGGAGGGTCAGTTGTAAAGTTGGGTTGATATGACAGGTTAGTATGATATGAGCTTGTTGGGCATCCGATTCCAAGCTATGTGAATGAATGGAGTTTTTGGCTGTAGCAACTCTGACTTCTCCAGGAAGCATTTTCAAAGATTTTGGAATGTATCTGTGGGAAATTGTTCACATTCAGCCAAAATAGCATTTTTGAGGTCAGGCACCGACGTTGCATGAGAAGACCTCACTCACAATCAGTGTTTCCATTTATCCCAAAGGGGTTTGGTAGGGTTGAGGTCTCTTGAGTTCCTCCACACCAAACTGGTCTTTATGTAGCTAGATCTGTGCACAGGGGTATAGTACTGGAGCTTTCCAAAACTATTTTCACAAGGTTTTAAATGCACAATGGTCTAAAATGTATTTGTAGGCTATAACAACAGTATTCTTCACCAGAAACACCAAGACTCAATGATTTGGAGATGTGTCCTTGTGGTTTTGGCCATTTAGGTAGGTGTGTTGGTCAGGCGTCCACAAACGTTTGGCCATATAGTGTATTTTTTCCCAGTGATGGTAGCAACCTCAGACCAGGGGCATCTGTGAGTTCACCTTATTTTACACAGCTATAAGGACACTGGTATCCCTGGCTTTATTTTTGTTAGGGGGGAAGCAGGGAATGCAGTTTCGGCACCTCCAGCACTGAATGTATGTAGTGTCAAGGGGTGCTGGGGTGTGCTGAAGGCTCCATTGATGCTGGCTGCTGGAGTCTCTATTATTGCTGGAGGGGATCCATTTTTGTGTGGTGGTCTATTTTTGCTGGGGAAGTCTATTGTTGCTGGTAGGGATCTAATGTTGCTGGGGGAGGCAGGGGGCTTTTGTTGCTGGAGGTCAATTGTTGCTGCAAGGGATCTACTGTTGAGCCAGGTGTCTATTGTTTCTAGCTCCCCATGAGTAAGTTAATGGGGGGGGGGTTTGGGCGGAGTGAAACGTGGGGGCGTGGCTTGGCAGGAGCCCAGGCTGAGGTTGTCTCTCTCGGTACTAGCATAGGACTCCGTGTATGTGCGGCACCAGGGATTTTTTCTTCTCTTCCTATTGTTGCTGGCAGCTGGAGAGTTTATTGATGCCGGCTGCTGGAATATCTGTTGCTGTAGGGCAGGGATATGCAATTAGCGGACCTCCAGATGTTGCAGAACTACAAATCCCATGAGGCATAGCAAGACTCTGACAGCCACAAGCATGACACCCAGAGGCAGAGGCATGATGGGACTTGTAGTTTTGCAACAGCTGGAGGTCCGCTAATTGCTTATCCCTGCCATAGGGGGTCTATTGTTGCTGGGGGGTATTTTTCTGTGGGGATTTATTGTTGCTGCGAATGGTCGAATGCTGCTGGCTGCAGGGGATCTATTTTACTGGTTTTCTTGTTATTCTTAACAAATTACATAGCACCACAAAATAATACTTGGCCCTATATTCTCTAAAAAGGGTGGTGCTGGGAGGTGGGTAGGGGGTGGAACCAGAGGACAGTACTTGGAGGTGGGTAGGAGCGGAGACAAGAAGTGACACAGAAGGGGGGGAATTCCTGCACCTATTCTCTGTGAAAACAAAGCCCTGCTGGTATTAAATGTACTGAAAGCATTTGTAAGGTAGATCTTTGGACAAAGTTGAGGTGCGTATAATCTTTATCCTGTAAATTGATTCCACCCACTGGGCTCTGTTCTGCAGCAAGACATAATCCTTAGTAGGGATGGGCAAACAGTTCGGCCCGAGCATATGTTCAGGTCGAACTTCCGTTGTGTGCCCGATCCCCGAATTTAGAACATTATGGGGTGTTTGGCGCGACTTCGGCAGCGCGAACGCCCCATAATGCATAGTTTGTAGACGGCATGCACAGCTCCTCCTCCATGGGAGGGCTCCTGCCAACTGAGCTCAGTTTGTTGTGACAGTTTATTTATAGTGAAGGGCAGAGGCATCATGTGACATCAGAGGGGCGGGTCACTCAATTACTGTATGTCACCGGGTGGCCCTGCCCTTCACTATAAATAAACTGTCACAACAAACTGAGCTCAGTCGGCGGGATCCCTCCTATGGAGGAGGAGCTGCTGCGTTTTTTTTTTTTTTTTTTTTTTTTT